>JAGFNQ010009589.1:0-116618 GCA_024364735.1 Boesenbergia rotunda
GTCATTGCATCAATTGAGAAATTAAGTTGACGAGATAATAATCACGGTGGTGACCAAGTATGGGGAAAACCATTGCATAACATATGTGTATATGGCTCCATGATCATACTTGGACATTCCAATCAAGGCAACTTGATTGGAAACTTGAAGTTGGAGTAGAAACTTGTTTGAATTTGCTTGATTGATTGATGGTTGAGTTTGATTCTATTTAGATGGGTCAAAGTGCTTGTTGAACCTATAAGGACTTTAGATTCCTGTTCAAGAATCTATTTTAGTCATAAGTAACTGTCCAAACTAGACAAAATCCATCAAAGATCGTTTGGAAATTTCAGAAATTCTGAAACTGAACATTTCAGGATGTATCAGGAACCCTGATCGGTCACCGGACCGATCAGGCATAGGACTGATCGGTCCCTAGACCGATCTGACTCCTTCCTGTGTCGAAACTCCCGAAATTTGACTAAGTGTCTGAGCTAGCCTGGATCGGTCTCCAGACCGATCTGGCACCCTGTGGCGATCGATCCATAGACCGATCAGGGAGCTCAGAATTTTCTACCCGGGACCTACTGATCAAATTCTGATCGGTCACCCGACCGATCAGGAGCGAATCTGATCGGTCATCAGACCGATCAGGACCACGCCAGTCCGATCAGGATCGCATCTGATCGGTTTGGACGCGATCTGATCGAACGGTGATCCGATCAACTGCATTAAATTTTGGTTGGTGGACCGATCCACCAACCGATTAACTCTCCAAATCTTCGTTTTTCCGAACCCTAGCGCTGAAACACCCTGTGCGAACGAGCGAGAGAAGTCTCTGCGTCTTCCTTCACGCTCGTGCGACCTCCTCTGCGGGCGGGTTCCTCCGGCTTGAAGACTCTTCCTTCACGCGCGTTCTTCTCTGTCGCGAGTATTTCAATCCCTTCAAACAATTTCAATGGCACCAAAGTAAGTGTTTGGCTTCATTTCCAGTTTCTAAGAGATCATAGAATATATGTTTGTGAAGCTAATCGTATTTTTGTTCTTGTTCTTGCTGTGATCTCTTGTTCCTTGTGTCTGTGCCGTGACCCCCCCCCCTTTCATCTTATGACCAAACTTTTATGTCTATCTTTTGATTGGGTCTCATCTGATGATCAACTCTTGTTTGATTCAATCTATGTGTCATGTTCAATTCAAACCTCCTTAGAAAATCATCTAAAGGAAAAGAGAGCATGGAGGGAAATGCAAGGGGGAAGGCTCCTTCCTCCTCTTCCAGAAGGCCACAGCCTTCCTCTAGCTCCAGGTTCCCGAATGCGGCCTGTGAGCAGGCCTTTCAAGCTAGGACATTCAAACTTTTACCCTGCAGATCCATTGACATTCCTTTCCTAACAGAATACTGCCCTTCTGTTATGGAGATTGTTACTTATTACAATCTGGGGTTTCTTCTTTCTTTGGAAAGAACCATAAATTACGATCTCGTCTCCGAATTTTACAACAACCTACAACCAAGCTCTAGAGGGGATTTTGAGTTCACCACTCGAGTCGGGAAGATGAACCTTGACTTTTCATATGAGATTCTGGCTGAGTACTTGGGTTGTCGACGATCACCGAATCTTTATTCGCTTTATCCTGACCTTCCTAAGCCTCTGTTAGCACCCTTTGCAGATGTTACCCCTGATTCCATCCATCAGTATTTCTTTGGTTATCCGCGTCCAGACGGTCTTGATGAGCTTGGACCTGACTTTCCTACATTTGCTGCACTGCGTCTGTCTCCCACTAGTTATATACTATTCAAGATCATTACCAATTGTATTCTTCCAATCACCTCAAAACCCTTAACTGAGATCCGACCCTATCACTGCTTGATGCTCTACGGCATGCACAGCCGTTCAGATTTCGATATTATGGAGAGCATCTTCCAGTCCATCTTGTCATATCGAGAGGAGTCCAGCCGCCACACTGTCTACATGCCTTTTGGTCACGTCATCACCGACTGGCTCATGTCAGTAGGTGTTGATGTTTCCAAGGGTCGGACGGTGCCTATGGTACGACAGGATTGCAGACTTGGCCGGCGTGCCTTCGCCAAGTCTGGCATCATTATTCGGAGGCCCGATCGGATGTTGATCTGGCCGACGTGTCTAGTTGATCCTTATGAATATTTTGGCATGCTTTGGGAGTCTATATTTCATACTCATATGATACATGTGACTGCTATGTCTTACCTTAATCTTTTCACATGTGTTCATATGATTAATCCACAAATTATCACATTTTTGAGTTGGGACCCTCTAGGTTTGAGGGGGAGTTTATCTTAACAGTCCCTCTTACCCCTTTTCGGTGTTCGACAAAGGGGGAGAGAGTGTGATTGGTTAAGTTTAGAATGACCATGTTGTAGGGGGAGGATCTGGATTCCCCTATGATTCATAATGTTGGAGAATTGATTGAGAATCCCTAAACTTAAAATCGGGTTGTCAAACAACAAAAAGGAGGAGATTGTTGATGCAGTCTGGCCCTGATTGTTGTTTTGGTGTTGACAACGATTTCAGTTTAGGAGGATGATTATGATGATTATAATTAAGTCCTGATCGAGGATTAGGCATGATATGGAAAGTCCTAACCTGGGAGGTTAGGTGTGATGATTGTGATGATTATGATTAAGTCCTAATCAAGGATTGGGCATGATGTTGGAAAATCCTAACCTGGGAGGTTAGGTGTGGAAAATCCTAGCTTGGAAGGCTAGGTGTTGAAAATCCTAACCTGGGAGGTTAGGTGTTGGAAAAGTCCTAATTCGGAAGGGTTGGGTGAAAAGTCCTAGCTTGGAGGGCTAGGTGAAAAGTCCTAACTTGGAGGGTTAGGTGCAAATTCCCATCCTGGAGAATTAGGTGAAAAAGTCCTGGCTTGGAGGGTCAGGTGCCTAGCTTGGAGGGCTAGGTTGGATGATGTTCTAACTCGGAAGAGTTGGGTGAAAAGTCCTAGCTTGGAGGGCTAGGTGAAAAGTCCTAGCTTGGAGGGCTAGGTGAAAAGTCCTAACTTGGAGGGTTAGGTGCAAATTCCCAACTTGGAGAGTTAGATGGAAAAATCCTTAGCTTGGAGGGCTAAGGTGGATGAATCCCTAGCTTGGAGGGATGGGTAGAGTCACTGGATCGGTCTGGTGACCGATCAGGGACTGTTGGCACGCTGCTCCTTAGTGGATCGGTCTGGTGACCGATCCAGCTATGTCTGATCGGACTGGTGACCGATCAGGGAGCGCACAGTGAGATTGGGAATCTACTGTGTGGCTCCTGATCGATCCGGAGACCGATCAGGGAGCAGGCTGCTTCCTTGCTGTCTTGCTCCTGATCGGTCTGGAGACCGATCAGGGAGCAAACAGTGAGTGAGTTCCCTTGCTGATCAGAGCCTTGGATCGGTCCGGTGACCGATCAGGAATCTTGGGTTTGATTAAAAAGTAACTGTTCATCTGTTTTGATCGGTCTGGATGACCGATCAGGATCCAATCTGATCGGTCTGGTAACCGATCAGGATCCACCCTGATCGGTCTGGTGACCGATCAGGCGTGTATAGCTGCGAGAGCTGGGAATCCCAGCAAAGCAGTGGATCGGTCTGGTGATCGATCCACACACCCTGGATCGGTCCGGTGACCGATCACTTTAATTCAAATTTCACTGACAGACGTCGTCAGAGCATATCCGATTTGCTGATGTATGTGATATGCTTTGTGATCTTCTGCTCTAATGCTCTGATTGAGTTTCAGGTGACAGGGGAGGATTCAAATACTCAAGGAGAAGTCAAAGAGTGCTTTCCTTGGAGCAGGTTTGTCCCTTTTCCCATCTCAGGTTGCAACGGCGAGCTGCGGACTGGAGCTAAGACTGGAGCTCGACTGAGGAGCTCAGTGAGTCCAGAGATAGCTCAGTAGAGGCTGGCGTTGGCAGAGGAGTAGCTGGGAGCTACAAAGATGGTGTCACCTGTCGCTTGGCGGAAAAACAAAAGGAACGCGAGAGTTGAGTTCAGTATCAGATTCAGTTTTGAAAACCTGTGTGTTCTTGCGTTCTGCTGGAAGAAGCTTGCTGTCCTTGAGTTCTTCATCCATTCTAAGCAAGCTATTGAGGAGCAATCATCATACTTGAGCGCTTGAAGGAGAAAACAAGAAGCTTGGAGTCCGACAGTGGGAAGACATGAAGCAGACAGGGGTCTGCGTGAGATCGCCACTGGGTGGAGCTCGGGAAGCTTGCTGTGTTTAATCCTTGCTAAGTGTTTGAGTAAGATCTTTCTTGTTGTTGTTTCATTGTGCTCATTATATAACATTGTTTGAAACACACTGTGGAGAGGTTTCTCCACCGAGAAGGAGGTTGCTTCATATCCGGTGTTAACCGGGGCTTGATCTGCCGACGATCAAGGGATCGCCCACCTCAAGGGCACGCCAAGGAGTAGGGGCAAGTTATCCCCGAACCTTGTAAACCTTCCTTGTTAGCGATCTTGCTAGTTGTGTGTGTTTTGCTCTCATTTGTTTTTCTGCATACTCTGTTTTCCATTCTTTCCGCTGTGCTACTGATATTTGAGTTGCAGAAATCGTGATAAGTTTTTAAGGGGCAAGCGATTGTCTATATTCACCCCCCCCCCTCTATAGCCATCTCGTTCCCAACAAGATTGTCTCATATCAGTCCTAGACATCAAAGACACGAATGATGGTTCTTTGGGTCGGTAACCAATACCGGCCCTATTGTAGACTGCCCTTTGGGCATTCAAGATCATGTCTAGGGTCTTTGAGCTAGTTGAGAATTTCTCAAGAACACTCTCGAGTCTCTCAACTTCACTCTTCAATGATTTGTTTTCATCTTCTAGCATCTCAACATGCAAATCATCTACATCCTCATCCCTAGAGGATTTCAATTGTTCAACTTCTAATTTCAAGGATTTAATCTCATCCTCTAACATTTCAACATGCAAGTCGTCTACATCCTCATCCCTAGAGGATTTCAATTGTTCAACTTCTAATTGCAATGATTTAACCCTATTTTTTGACTTTTTCAGTTTATTGGTTAAGCATGCAATTGCTCTATAGGATTTCTCAAGTTCGGGAGTGGTTACCTCTTCATCATCTGAAGATGATGAAGACACGTTTGAGGAGTCGGAGGATTCATCACTGCTTTCTTCTCCTTCAAGAGCCATGAGTGCCACATGCCATGTACTCTTCTCCTCCTTCTCTTCATCGGATGAGCTTGAGGAGGATTCATCCCAAGTGGCCTTCAAGGCCTTCTTCTTCCTCTTGGATCTATCCTCCTTCTTCTTGAGTTTTGGGCAGTCCTTCTTGAAGTGCCCTTTCTTACTACATTCAAAGCAAGTGATATTATTCATATCAATCTTAACTTCACTAGGGTTACCTTTTCCCTTGAAGCGTCGACCCTTCCTTATCATCCTTCTAACGAAATTGGTCATCTCGGAGAAAGAAGAGCCGCTGCCATCCTCCTCGGATTCGGTCTCGGATTCGGATGAGGAAGAAGATGATGAGACTTCCTTCTCCTTCTTCTTCTCCTTCTTCTTCTTGTTCTTTTCTCCTGCAACTAAGGCAATCCCCTTCTCCTTGGGGCCTTTGTTAGCCATTTCATGCAATTCCATCTCATAAAATAAATCATCTAATTTGACAATTGATAAGTCCTTGGAAACTTTGTAGGCATCCACCATGGATGACCATAAAGCATTCCTTGGAAATGCTTTTAACACATACCTCACAAGGTCGCGGTTCTCGACCTTTTCATCTATGGAATGAAGACCATTGAGGACTTCCTTGAACCGGCTATGTAGCTCACTTACGGTTTCATTCTCCTTCATGGAGAGGTTTTGGAGTTGGTTGAGGAACAAATCCCTCTTGGCGATTCTTGAATCTCGGGTGCCCTCGTGGAGTTCTATGAGCATGTTCCACAAATCTTTTGCACTTGAAAATGGACCAACCTTGATGAGTTGGTCTTTGTTCATGCCACATTGTAGGATCACCACCGCCTTCGCGTCGACTTCACTCTTTCGGGTTTGCTCAGCCGTCCAACGCCAAGATTCTAGTTCTTTGCCTTCATCATCCTTTGGAGGGGTAAAACCCTCCTTCACAGCGAACCAAGTGTTGATATCCATCTTTAGGTAGTATTCCATCTTCGATCTCCAATATTGAAAATCTGCTCCATCGAAGAAGGGTGGACGGGTGGTGTTAAAACCTTCTCTCAAGGCCGTTTTTGATAGCTTTCGGTTGTTAATCCGCTTGTACAGAGCCCCAAGCTCTGATACCACTTGTTGGAACTTGGATGGCTAGAGAGGGGAGGGTGAATGTAGCCAGATACCGAAACTTGGCTCTTATCGAAATTTCTGCGACTCAAAGGTTTAGTAGCACAGTGAAAGCAATAAAACAGAGTATGCAGTAAACTAAACCTTAAGTTACTCACCAGAACAAGAACGCTAACAAGAGGATTTACAAGGTTCGGGGATAACTTGCCCCCTACTCCTTGGCGTGCCCTTAAGGTGGGCGATCCTTTGATCGTCGGCAGATCAAGCCCCAGTGAACACCGGATAAAATGCAACCTCCTTCTCGGTGGAGTAACCTCTCCACAGCGTTTCAACAGAGATAATATTTTAAGCACAATGAAACACAAGAAGGATCATACAGAGCACTCAGGACAGCAAGAACTCAGACAAATTTCTCCCGAGCTCCACTCAGCACAGATCTCACGCAAGAATCCCCTTCTTCGTGTCTTCTCGCTGATGGACTCACCAAGCTTTCTGACTCTTCTTTCCAATGCTCAAGTAACAGATGGTTGCTTCAAAGATTGCAGTTGCTTGCTCAAGATGATGGAACAACAGATCGCGCAAGCACAAGCACAAACACAACGTGGAGAATTTAATTTTTTTTTTTAGACTTGTTCGCCACCAAGCCTTAAGTCCCAGCTCTCTGATCACCAGGTCGCCATCGCACTGCAGCCTCCAGCTGCTCACCTGCAACACCCAGCCTACTACTGAGCTCTCCTAGACTCCCTGAGCTTCCCTCAGACTAGCTCCAGTCAGCAGCCAGCGCCCGTTGCAACCTGAGATGGCAAATGGACAAACCTGCTCCAAGGAAAGGCCTCCATTGACTCTCCTTGAGTGTTTGAATCCATCCCTGTCACCTGCACACTCAATCAGAGGTTTAGCAAATGAAATCAAACTTATATCAGTAATAGCAGAGAAGATCAAAGTGACATCAGTCGCGTATCAGTGAAAGCAGGCGCGATCAGAGCATCTGACAGCGCGTTTGAATTAAAGTGATCGGTCACCGGACCGATCAAGACTATCCCAGACCGATCAGGCTCCAACCTGATCGGTCCCTAGTGAGAAATTTGGGATCGCAAGCTCGTATGATCGGTCACCCTGACCGGTCACCAGATCGGTCACCAAACCGATCCGGAAATCAGCTTGTCATAATCCCGCCTGGAATCCACTTGCTGATCGGTCACCAGACAGATCAGGCCGATCCCAGACCGATCAGGCTCCAGCCTGATCAGTCAGGGTGAGAAACCTCACGACAGTTGATCGTTCAATCTGATCGGTCACGGTTTCTCCCTGATCGGTCACCAGACCGATCAGGAGCCGAGCAACAGGGGAACTCAACCCACTTGTGGGCTCCCTGATCGGTCACCGGACCGATCAGGAGCTATGTAGTGAGTGAAACGCATACTCCCTGATCGGTCACCAAACCGATCAGTCATCGCTGGATCGGTCACCAGACCGATCCACGAAAGAGCACCGTGTCAATCTCCCTGATCGGTCACCAGACCAATCCAGGGGCTCCAACCTAGCCTTCCATGCTAGGGTTTCATCCAACCTAGCCCTCCAACCTAGGACCTGACCCTCCAAGTCAGGATTTCATCCAACCTAGCCCTCCAAGCTAGGACCTGGCCCTCCAAGCCAGGACTTTTTCACCTAGCCCTCCAAGCTAGGACTTTTCACCTAACCCTCCAAGTTGGGACTTTTCACCTAACCCTCCAAGTTAGGACTTTTCACCTAGCCCTCCAAGTTAGGACTTTTCACCTAACCCTCCAAGTTAGGACTTTTCACCTAGCCCTCCAAGCTAGGACTTTTCACCCAACCCTCCAAGTTAGGATTTTTCCACACCTAGCCTTCCAAGCTAGGATTTTTCACACCTAACCCTCCAGGTTAGGACTTTTTCACACCTAGCCCTCCAAGCTAGGATTTTCCACACATAACCCTCCATGTTAGGAATTTTCCCACCTAGCCCTCCAAGCTAGGATTTTCCACACCTAACCCTCCAGGTTAGGATTTCATCAAACCTAGTCCCACTAGGTATGCCTAGTCCACGACCAGGACTTAAACCCAATCATAATCATAATCATCAACCTAAACTAAAATCGATGTCAACACCAAAACAATAATCAGGGTCAGACTGCATCAACAGATAACATATTTATCATTGAAAGTAATGATAAGATAATCAAATCTACTAAAGATATGTTGAACTCAATATTTGATATGAAAGATAACCTAGCTAATATGATTTTAGGAATCACAATTCTTAAAATAGCAGAAGGACTTGTTCTTAGTAAGTCACATTACGTGGACATGATTCTTGAGATATTCAATAAGGTTAATACTGCATTGGCACAAATGCTGATAAATACAAGTCAACATCTATCGAAGAATTGAGGAGAAAGTATCTCTCAAATAGAGTACTCTCGAGTTGGAAGTTTAATATACTTGATGATTTGTACATGATCAGACCTAGCCTATATAGTAAGTAAATTAAGTAAATACATGAGTAATTTCAGTGTTAAGTACTGAAAAGGGATAACAAGATTACTAAGGTACTTAAGATATACTCGTGTATATGACCGCACTATACGAGATATCCTGTTATGATTGAAGATACAATTGTTAGAACTTCTCATAGGATCGAGCGTGTTCATGGCCAAGAATGAACACACTCATGAGAATTGAGTTGCATCGGGGAGAGCCCTAGATGAGATATATCAATGCTTACACAGATGACAGAATAATTCAAGGATATTGTATCTACTGTCAGCCAGTAAGGAAATAGATCTTCACAAGAGAATGTTCAAAGGGTAAAACCTACCTGTCATATACTGAACTCAACTGTTAATTGTTACATGTTATCACTTAGCTTGTTTTCATTCATGTATAAGATTGTTAGAAATGTGAATGGAAATAAAGAGGTGGATGGAAAGAATTCCATTGTGTACGAGAACTTAGTCTCACATTAGAAATATCAAAACTTATTGGTTGGTTTATATTATTGCACATACATGTATGATGTGAACAAATGCATGGGGAGAGGCTTTCTCTCGTGCATGAGTGCACAAGGGGTGCAAATCCAAGGCCCGAGTTTCATTGAACCAAGTTGACTCATGTGCAAGCAAGACCTATGCACATCGAATGTCAGATTGGCCAGAGCAAAATTTGTACAAGTGGAGCAATCATCTTTTTGCCACATGTTTTTGCTAATGCTCAAAGTATAATGGATAGATTAATTGAAATTAATGCAATCTGTAATCGCCAAGTGAAATAATCGATGAGCGGCTAGCATTTCAAAGCTGACGAGTAAAGACATTGAATGACCTTTATTCGACTATTTACTACCGCCAAATGCTGAGCTCTTTTACAAAGAGGAGGCCATGAGCAGAGCAAAAGAAGAGAGACGGTCAAGCAAAGAAACTTCATCCACTTCGTTCCCTTATTCATCCTTTCTATCATGCACCTGCTCAATAGAATTATCTGTGATAACAATCGAGTACATTTTCAGTTCGTTATGATCCACCAGTACTTGATGGTGATCACGGTCTACTATTGTATCCTGGGAAATCAATGCCCCACTTAACCTCAAAACACAACCAAAGTGAGACGAATCTAATTTTAAGGAACTATGTGATAGCAAGCCTCCACATCTTCTTCCCGACTTGGCGTCTTGCTATCCATTCAAGAGCACTCGACTTCCACTAGGAGCCACTCGACATCCACTTAGGAGCATTCGACTTCCACTTGAGAGCACTCGACATCTATTCAGGAGAATTATCCCAACTCTATTGCACCCCGTATCTTCCTCTGTCAACTTGATGTATGCTCGAGCGACTGGTGTCCCGACTCGGCAATACTTGACAGAAACCAATTCCATTGGCAACTTAAGATCATCCGCTTAGGTATCTCAATAGATAAGACTAATTTGATTCTATAATTTCAAATTCAATAATTTTTTTAAATATCTGACAATAAAATTATAACATTTTTTAAAAAATTTTGGATAAGAATATCTTATTAAAGATGTGTTTGTATTTTTTATATTTATTTCGATGTAAAATCATTATAATCATCATAATAATAATCAATAAAAAATCTGAATATTTTTTAAGAAAATAATTTTCTTCACGTCTTCAATCCTCTATATTTTTTTCGGTACATTTATGAATATACTTCGAAATGCTCTCCTTTTTTATTAATATACTCCTTTTCATTTTCCATCCTCTTCCGCAAGCCCTCCACGCTCATCATTTAATCCATGAGTTTATGAACAAATCGATCAAACCCCTCATCCCATTCTACCTGCTTGAACCCATCGACCAAACTAGTCACCTTCTCCTCACATAAACCAACTCTCCCAACTAATCAAGTTACCCAACTCCATTGACCACACCATTCTAGGACAGAACTCAACCGAGAGGTCAAGAAAAATAAATTTTCCCATTGTGCATTAAACGTAGAAGAATACTCTCCTTCACATAACTTTTTCCTATATTTTTTTAGAAAAATGTTGTAAGGAACTTATGAACTCTTAAATCACATCTTATGATTTCGAAGTAACATGGATTCCTATGATGTGCACTTTAAGCTCATACTATATTCTATAAAGTAAACCTACCGCGCCACTGTTATTGTTGCTGTGTTTCTTTGGTTCATCATTGGTGGCTCTGAAAAATATAACATTCATTTTCAAAATCTCCACTTCTGCAAGGAGAGACCATTCCTTCATTTACTTTTAGACTACACACCATTCCTTCGTTTACTTTTCGACTACACGAAAAGAGTCCGCAATCTGTTTTAAATTCTTATAATACCTCTTCCACTGAAGACCTGCAAAAGGAAAGAAGCTTTAAAGTCAGAATACGGGTCACGGAGATAAAAGTATTTCACTAATTTTGAAAGTCACTAGATGGGTGGGTAATATGCGTTTATGGTTCATGGCTGAACCAATGAACGTTGCATGGTCTGAGGGAATAGGGCCAAAACCAATCCAAACTCAGCACAAATCCAAGTAGAGAGGAAGTACCGCAATAACGACCAATTTGACAGTTCGATGAATGCACAACAGGTTAGCAAGGTATCATTTAAGGGACTCGTGTCTTAGAACCTATAAAAAAAGAAAAGGGTTTTAACCATTTGAGGGCATGTGAGACCCTGAACTAGGCAAGTTCTCTTAAGTCGGTCACTTCGACTATTCCTCCAACCTTTACACCACTTCGACCTATTTAAACTTAAAAACTTACGCAATCCAAAGCATCATCTCAACTCATGGCCACTTAAATCCATCGACCAATCTCGAGCAGCATACCTAGTCAACTTCATTGTAGTCACATGCAATTTAGATGAACTGAATCCGTCACATTGCCACCTGCCTTACTCTTTTCAAACTGAATTTAGCTTTAGTGAACTAAATCCAATCAAGTCGCAGTTTGACGGAAATCCTCTCAGCTTAGACTCATAATTTCATTTCCAACCAAAGTCAATGCTAGATTTCCATAGCCAGGATACTTCTATCTGTTATCATAATATATTTGACATCATCTATGGAAAACTGAATGCTAGGAATGTAGGAGAGAAGGCAGAAGAGGATATTGTGAAATTCACTAGATTGTTGGTATGACAAGGGCCAAGTGGTAGCTGGATAAAGAAAAAGGAGCTTGTAGTTTCCCTTCCAAATGAAAATTCTATTCAACTTTCAGGGAATTCAATGTGTTAAGGGGGAACTTGGGAGGCAATAAGCTCGCAGCTCATGATGATGACTATAATGTTAGGGAGGAAATTTGTTGACTTGGAGAAGAAAAATGATGAAAGAAATGAATTTAGGGGTTATAGTTATGGAGGACTTGAAGGGAAATTATAGTTCTAATGAGGAAGTGGATTTAGAAAAGCCAAGCAAGAAGAAAAATTGATGTCAAATGTAGATTTAGACTGGCTGAGAAATGAATCAGAACCAAAAAAGAAGCATGCAAGGTTGGATGAGAAGGTGAAAGATAAATGTGCACCTTGAGAATTTTTAAATGCTGAATATGGACACTTCTGATGTAGGCACAGAACCTTGGGAACATGTTCATGCTATTATCTCCTGTATGTCCATATACGATATGTTTGATGTGTTGAGTTTTCCAGACGATATCAAGAGGGCTTGCTCATTGGTCATTCCTCAACTTACTCCGAAGGAAATAGCAAGTTTTAATGAGTTGACATAGGTCTGAGCACCTCCAATTATTGGAGTTCTTCCCTAGTGAGGCCAAGCAGAATATTGAAGAGAACGCACATGAAAGACAATTGCATCGAAACTAGCAAGCAAGAGTAGAATACAAAGACTGATGTAGAAATATCATAGCACTTCTAAATGGTTTGACAAGAGATGGTGTAATAACGTAATAACCATGTGGAAGAAAACCCTAACTGTCTAATGGAATAGCTTGTCAGACATTTTAATACCTAATTTATGTGTCCCTACTAGAAGTTCAGGTTGAATAAGGGATGGAAATGTAATAGGAGACCACACAAGGAATTCTTGAACAAGAAGTGGTTTCTAGGCTCTGACAATCTGTTTAGGAGCAAGCAATAGATAACAATTTGGAATACTATACTTGAGCTTTATCCCCTCGAGTTTAGTTGTAGTGACGGTGGACGGATTCTAGTGAACCTTCTCCTAGGCACATTGTGATTTATGCCTAATTCAGATTGGAAATATGAAAGGGAAAAAAGTCTGTAACACATTCATTAGAGTTGGTTTGTAAGATATAGAAAATATGAGTACAATCAAAATGCACGAAGTTAAAAAAGGATGGACACTACACTAAGTAGTTCATCTGAATTGACTTAATCTTCAATGTATAACTAGGATCGACCTAGAGAATCTAGGGATCTATAGACTAAGTAATAAAAAAAAATATTGCAGAGGAAGGCTACTTATTGGAAATAAAATTACCAAATTTGGGTCAAAGTTCTGTGACATAGGAAGCTGCCAAATTGAAGTTAGAGCAAAAGACTTTTGGAGTAGTAATAAGTGTAGGTAAGGGAAAGTAAATTGGAGGGTTCTTTTAAACTTGGTGTCATATAATAGCAGGCAAGAGTCAAAGCGAATGACAGCTCACGGTTACCTTGAAGAATGGAGAGACATAGATAATCCAATCATGAAGATTGAGGAGATCAAAGAGAATTTCCCATTGAATTCTATAAGAAATTTTTTGTTGAACTGATCCAAGGGAGAGAAACTAATGTGGACAAAATTATCCACTAACTCTTAGAGTCGTTGGATGAGTAGCTCAGAGCTCAACAAGTGTTAAGAGTGTATGATCTGTGCGAATAGAGGGACAACACTCCAAGCTTGACATGAGTCTAAGTAGGGAGGGAGTGTTACAACATAGAACAACTTAAAATCTCTGATTGCACAACACACATGGAAAGGTGTAAAGGGCTTGCGTCATGTTGAAGGAGCAAGTAGGGGAATTTGGAACTACTTGCCAAGCAACAAAGTTTTTTCCAATTAGAACATCCTCTTACTCGTCTATTTGGCTATTCCCCCGACCTTTTTCCTACTTCAACCCACTAACCTTCAAAACTTCTACAACCCAAAGCTCTAGCTCAAATCTATTTAAAGGCATCAATCATACTTGAGCACCTAATCAAATCCAACTTCCGCCTAGCCACTTGCAATTTGGGAGAGTGAACTAAACCCGTTCAGTCACAACTCTGCAGAATTCCTCACAACTCAACCAGCCACAGCTCTACAGAACTCCTCTCGACTCAGGTTGTGTAACCTGGTTCCCGGCCAAGGTCAGAGCTAGGTTTCGGTAGTTAAAGAACTTGTATAATCTGCTACAACTTCACTATAATAAGACTTAAAAAAAAGTATAAATGTTTTCTTACCACTTCCAATTACATTGAACAAATAGAGCCGGTTTCCAGCTGCAGTTGCTGTGATTAGAACGTGAGGTGGCTCTAGCTCAAATTGGTAGTAAGTTCTTCCTGAATGTTCTGCAACCTCCATGCTTATAACTTTTCCTTCTACATTTTCACCGATGACTTCTGGCCCAAAAGCACTGATAACCTTGTCTGGTGGTCCAATCAATTCAATTTCCGCTTCTCCTTCAATGTCTACATAAGGTTCAGCATGAGCATGCAGACCAGACTAAATTAGCAAACAATAAGAGAGTAAGATATCTCATGGTTAATCAATTTTATGAATGAAATAGTAAGATATCTCAACATATAATATTGTTGTGGAAGATTCTAATTATGGCAACTTGTAGAGGCAGTTAGATTTACGTGCAACTTCTGGCTGTAGGTTTAGTAACCATAGTTGCTGACAAATCAATTCGAAATCTGTTAAAATATAAGAAAAGAAGAGATTAAAGACCTGCAAATCGCCGAACAGGAGCTACAATAACAAACAAGCGGCCTTCTTTGGAGTTTCCAAATCTCAAGTCGATCTCGGTTCCACCTAGATCTGCAATGGAGACAGGGACCTGAAAGGCAACCGGAAGTTTGCTGAATCAATTAGGCACCAACATGTCTGCTAAAACTTTGTCTTTTCAAACAATCTTCTACCTCTTCCCAGCCTTGAGGGACTTTGAAGATGTAGGGAATTATCGGACTCCATCCCACTCCATGCCCTCCAGACTTGTCATCTGGCCTACGATATGTCCTCCAACCTGCCTGACCAATAAATTACGAAGGTCACACCACTTCCGAAGGTATTTCAACAAACACCTCGAACAAAACAAACAGTTACCAACCATTTTGATCGGGTTCAGACAAGCCAGGGATCCTCCCTGCCATGAGCCCCTGTGTTACTCCCAGCCCATCTCCAGGGAAGCCCACCACCGTCCCCGATATCAAGGACAGGATAGAAGCCAGAGCGCACCTTCTTCCGATGAAACGAAGAGCTCGAATCCCATCTCCACTGGAAAGTTGTACCCTCTTCTCTGCTACGGCATTGGACCTCCTTGGCTGTGGCTGGTGATAGAGTACGTAAGGACGCCTCCCCACATGGAAGCCGCAGCCAGTGCAGAGGGGGGTGGTTTCCATTCCTCTCTACGATTAGAACTGCTTTTGCCAAATCGCCAGGGAATCAGATGCTGAAGAGACTGATGATCACATCCCTATCCCTTTTGCCTCTACAGCTCCATGCCTTCACATTTTCTCCCGAAATTTTCTACTTTATCCTCGATTTTTTTGAACCACTAGAACCCCAAGGCGGTGAGTTTTTTATGGTTGGAGCTGTTCGTTTCGACTTCGATGCATCGCGGAATAGAATGCGAAAATAGAATTGTTTAACGCATGGAAAATGAGATGTTCAGTGGAATATTTTAAAAAGAGATCCCGACATGTTTACTGATCCCGGATATAATTTAATTCGGGATGATGGCCGAAAATTGCTGATGATGTCCTAGCGATAATCGAACGTGTGCATGTAAAATATTATATCATTCATTACCGAGCTGTTTGTGCTAAACTAGTGTATCAGATATTGAATTTTTTTCACTGAGTGTATCAGAGTTCTTAATGCATTTACCGAGCTGTTTGCGCTAAACTAGTGACGATCCGTAATACTAAGGGGAAAAAAAAACCAAGTCTAACAAAAGGTCTCTCGTCTGTGTCAAAAGTATTCTTTTAAGCATCAAAACAATTATTTTATTATATTTTTCATTCTAAAAATATTTTTATTCCATCATTATTTATTATTTATTGATGCACCCCTATTTTTAGAGCTTTTTACCAAAAGACACACCTAGAAAGTATCCTACAATTTTTTTTACCAAAGAACGCTCGTATACTCAAATTATTCCTCTTTTACCCCTCTCGCCTACGATTTCCTTTCGCAGTTATATTTTTGAGGCATTCGAATCACTTTTTCATAATTTTGATTTTAAAATAATATATTACAGTTCGGATTCAGGTATTATCATTTTCTCTCACTTATATATCTCTTCCTACCTTTTACAACTCAACTCATCACAAATCTTTTAATACATTTTACTGCCATTGTAAAAGAGAGAGTTGAAAGCGGGAGTGTCATTTTACTGTGATTGTGAAAAAATTAAGAAATAATTAAAATATTATTCAATAAATAATTAATAAATGATGATTATATATTTTTAAAATAAAAAAATATCATGTTACATTGCGCCCTATAAAGATTATCTCTATTTTTAAAATAGAAATAAAGATAAAGAAAAAATATATAAAGATATAAAAAAAATCTAAATAGAAATATAAAATAATAAAAATTTAGATAAATTCAAAATAAAAAAGGTTCATCATTCGATTATCATAAATTGATTCGATAAATTTTAACGTGTTTAATTGAATATGAGTATGATAGTGACTCGTATATCATTTAAAAATACTATTTTCAAAAATTAAGAAATATGACATGATATATACTATTTCAAAATTATTTGAATATGGTCTTCTTATTTCAAAAACACTATTTTAATTCATTTATTTCTATTTTATATTTCTTTTTTTTATTTTTATTGTCTATGTATTTCTATATTTTATATTTATAGACCCTCAATACACAATGTCGTATGATATAAACTCTATATTTTATTATATTTTATATTTTATTTCTTATATTTTTAATTTATAAATTCTATTTATTTATAATTTATATATTTTTATACTTTATACTTATATCTTTATTTTCTTTATATTTTTATATATTT
The DNA here is from genome assembly GCA_024364735.1 of Boesenbergia rotunda. NCBI lineage: Eukaryota > Viridiplantae > Streptophyta > Magnoliopsida > Zingiberales > Zingiberaceae > Boesenbergia > Boesenbergia rotunda. The sequence goes on from JAGFNQ010009589.1 coordinate 16,944, forward strand.
CCTTTATCTTTATCTCTATTTATATATTTCATATATTTATTTAAAATTATTTTGAAAAAAAAATATTTCGATTTTGAATATCAAAAAGGCCTGAAATTCTAAGATTTTAGGCCCAACATGGCCTAATATTTTTTATTTTAAAAATATATAATTATCATTTATTAATTAGTTATAGCATAATCATTTAATTATTTCTTAATCTTTTAAAAAAATAATAATAAAATACATAGGTATGATCATATCTAACTTACATGCATTTAAACTATAAATAAGCATCTGAAAAGCACATAAATACATAATAGATAGCACAATTTGAGTCCTTGCAACACTTGAACTTATAATATTTAAAATTATTGCAATCGGTTTTTTCTAGGTCCATCAGTGGATTTTCAACGAAACCCACTTATAAACCTAGGATATTTGGATTTCTCAATAGTCGATATTAGGTAGGGATGAGCTAGGCAAGGTATTTATGATGTTAAAACTTAATTATAACGACTAGTAATGAAGTCCTTATACCGTATCAGTTGACAAAGAATTGTACATCAAATAGCAGTTATAGCACATTTAGACTACTTTGTTTTATCTCTCATCTTTATCTCTTTATTTTTCTTATTTTTATAATTTATTACCTATCTTAATTATTTTTTACATTTATATCTTTATTTTATTTATCTCTTTATATATTTTCTTTATCTTAATCTCTATTTTATATTTATTACATTATTATTTATTTGTACTATTTATTTTTTATTTCCTTATATTATTTTTTCATCTTTATCTCTATTTTTTATATTATACATATTTATTTAAATTATTTTTTAAAAAATATTTCAATTTTAGATATCATGTTCTCATATTCTTAGATTTCAGGCCCAATAATTTTTATATTATACATATTTATTTAAATTATTTTGAAAAAAATATTTCAATTTTAGATATCAGAGAACCTGATATTCTTGGATTTTAGGCCCACGTTGAGCCTGAAGTCAGAGAATATCAAGCCCAACACAAGTCTGATATATTGGGATTTCAAGTCCAATATTGCCTGATATTTTTTTCATTTTAAAAATATTTTTTTAAATATAATAATCATCATTTATTAATTATTTATAGGATAATATTTTAATTATTTTATAATCTTTTCAAAAAAATTATAAAATATGCAGGTTTGATCATATTCGACTTACATTTAAACTTTAAATAAACTTAAATATATCGTACTATTGGACAATATCTAGAAAGCTCTAAATATATAATGGATAGCATAATTTGAGTCCTTGCAACACCATAAACTCATAATATTTGAAATTGTTGTAATTGAATTTTTCTAGGTCCATTAGTGGGTTTTCACTAAAATCCACTGATAGACTTAGGATATTTGGATTTCTCAATACTTGATATCACTAAGTAGGATTGAGTTACGGGAAGGTACTTATAGTGTCAAAACTTAGTTCTAACGACTAGCATTGAAGTTCTCATACCGTGTCAGTTGGAACAGAACAATGCAGCAATTGGATTTCAATAAACATCACACAATTATTTTTTTAACATACATTTATATAGATGTGACAACACTAACCATAATTGTTTTTCTTACAATACCCATGGATGTTTTTTACAACACTATGGATAATTAATTCAATGTTTTACTAAACATATCCCTCAGAAATGATAGTGTTACATCAAATCTTATTTTCTTTCATATCTCCTTTGTTTAAAGTTCATCTTCTCATCGTATAGGAGATATCGAATGTATTGCATCACAAAAAAGTCACAATCCACGCTGTAAATAACATTAGCAATTTAAATTTCCATATTTTTGTAAAATATTTTTCAATTGAAACTAATCCTCATTTACTTACCTAGCTTCTTGTTTGGGACAATTTACTTTGAGGGAGACCTATTGGTCCAAGGGATGATGACTTTCTAGATATGGATGAATAGCTGAAATGATAGGCATGATATGATCTCATATTAGACACATATAATTTCAGGGCCAAAAAGAAACTGATATATGATCATATCAGGCCCTCTTTGAGTTGAGTATGATATGATGATCATATCAGGCTTATCCCTATTTTATCTTACTATAGTTCGTGTTTAAAATTCATAACTAAAAGATGTACCAGAGAATCTAAAAGTTTGCGAAGTCGAATCTTAATTTTCAAATATATTGACCAAAATACCACGAATATGTTATAATTCTTGTATGTCCAAGAAAACACTGAAAGGAGATTCTTTAATCTTCGCAATGTGTCAACCATATAAAATTGTGAATACTAAAAAAAACTGTTAAAGTGACCTAAAATACTACACCAATATAATGTTTATCCAAAGTCATATGAACCTTACAGGTTATGAATATTAAAAATTTATTAAGAACTAACCCCAAACTTGTTTAGTTTTGCAAAATTAAGATGCAATTTTTTGTAAACATGATCAGAAACAATACTATTTTGACTTAATCATCTCGCTAACATACCTTAGTGGATAATCCTAAAGAAAAGCCTGAAACATTCACAGATCTTTTTTCCGCCATTATGAAAATAGAGTACTCCTCACTTAGTGGGATAAAGCTTAGTTGTTGTTGGTTGTTGTATGAAAATAGAGTACTGTTGAAATCCTAACACTTCTCTAGAGAGTGCTGATCAGTGTGAACTTTCACGGAAATGATGGATCGTTTTCGGCGTGCTAGAGGGGGGTGAATAGCACTTTATCGTTCGTTTCTCTACAAAGTCGTTAGCGCAGCGGAAACAATAATATGCAAAGTAAAATAAACAATGCTAACAACCTGATTTACTTGGTATCCACCCTGGACGGGTGACTAATCCAAGAATCCGTTGGTGGATCAACCCCCGGATAACCTCGACTAGATCTGTCGCTCCTTGTGGGTGGAGAAACCTCGCCACAACACTTCGGACGCTCTCTGATCGCAATAGACTACTAACTCACTTTACCCAAGCGAGTTTTGTCAAACAAGCTAGTAGGAAACGAGCCCCTTTAAATAGGGCTCGAATCTGAAACAGTCGCTACCAGTCGACTGCCCCTGTGGCAGTCGACTGGTCCCACTCAGATTCGACCGTTACACCATAACGTTCGAATCTGCCAGTCTGTTCCAGCCTATACCAGTCGACTGCCCATGGGCCAGTCGACTGGTACACACCTAAGCCTAGGGTTTCACTCCTGAGTACAAGTCGCTCCGCACTCAAACCCTCCTGGCTTAGCCCCTGAGTACAAACACTTATACTCAGACCCTCACAACTCAGTTGACTCTTCACCAGCAGTCTTGACTGTTGTCTTCACGCCCTCTTCATCTTCGGCCCTCGTCCCTCGGATGCGCACGCAAGCCTCCAGCTTGCTTCCATACCACCCTTCACGTACGCCTCGAAGTCCGCGTCCCTAGGCTCATCATCCCTGCTATCCAACGGTCCCTCGGATGCGCACACAAGCCTCCAGCTTGCCTCCATGTCATCCTTCACCTGAAGACATCAACCAAGTCCATGTGTACCTGTACACCTGCACACTCATGTACACATATGAGAACAGTACAAATCCTAACTTAACCATATTGTCCACACATCAAAATATCATGATCCTCCAGATCATCTCAGGGCCGATTGCCCCAACAGGAAACCCTTCACGTCGTCTGAGAACACACGAACAGACTTGCTTAGAATTTTAGTTGGTGGGAGGGGTTGGGGGGATGAGCTCGCGACTATAACACAGCTATCACTTTTCTATAAGGAGAAGTAGATTGTCTGCACTGAGAGAGAAAGGAGAAAAAGAGAATACCTGCATCCAAACTATAATTTATTATTTTAAAATCAAAACTATAAAAAAATAGTTCGGATGTGTCAGAAATGTAACTACGAAATGAATTATTGGCGGGAGAGATAAAAAAAAGAATAAGTTGATTTTACGTACACTCTTTGATAAAAAATAAATCGTAAAATGCTTTTTGAAAACTACATATTTCTACGTATGCTTTTAAGTAAAAAACCACTACTTTTATGATATAACTTTTTATAAACTAGATATTCCCCTTATTAACTCTAGAGGTATCTTCTTTCCTAGTTAAGTTAGAAATAAATCCGAAGCGCAGCTTAGAATTGAATATAATTTTCATGGTTTATGTAAATAGTAAAGTTAGGATTATCTTTATTTAATAGGAGTGATGCATTTGAAATCTACTTTCACATTAAGACGACGAAGTTTTCTCTTGAAATCTATCTCTTTGTTGGACGATTTCTTTAATGACATATAAAAAATGATTAACAAAGTTTTTTCAATCTCAGACGATCGATCTGGTCCTATGAAAATTTTTCATCAGCCACCAGGGTAAATCGGAAAGCGCTCGCGACGGACGGTCCAGAAGCCCAGCGTCCCAAGATTCGCACTCCATTTGAAGAAAAAATTCCTACAAATACGCCATAGCTGGGGATCGAACTGCGAATATCTAGATAACGATTAGTCGTCCTTCCGTTACACTATAGCCTCGGGGCTTCTTTAATGACATATAAGAACCAGCGTAGACTTATGTTGATATCAGTAAACTAATACTGCAGTCTAGCAGTTGACTTTGGACAAAATGAAATTGAATAGAATATTCTATGATCAACTATGACAATACGAGGTAGTCAATTGATATTAAATTAAGAATCAATTGCCAAAAATTCTAATCATAAGAAAATATCTATAAGAGATTATTCTGTAGGGCAATCTTCATTGTCGGAGATAAGGAGTGCAATCTGAATTAAAATTATAAATCAAATCAAACTTATTTGTTGAGCAGCCTGAGCTCTCTCAAACTGTCGACCTTAGGTTAAGCCAAGTTGCTAAGTTGTCCGCACATGAGTGGGACCTCTTTGGTCGTAGTCAAGCTCTCCCAGTACAGTGAGGTTTGCTACTCCAGTGTTTCGTGAGTCCAAATGGAGATCACTTCTGAGTCGAGGAAGATGTGTGCCCGACTCTTGACTGTCGCCCGAGTGCCAAGTGCTCCAGAAGTATTCTAGAGTGGATGTTGCAACCAAGTAAGGAGTGAAATCTCCTGACTACTTAAATCAGAAAGAAACAATATAGAGGCCTGCATAGGCCACAATGTTCTTAAAACAGATTGGATCTAGCTCTCGTTGTACTTTAAGGTTGTCGTGGGTCGTATGTTTCCTATCATACAATGATAAACCGCAAATCCCCAAAACAACTGCAAACTAAGAGGCACCTATGAAAGGGGATGCAAGTGGTGGGAGATTCTCATTTTGGTATAGCTTTCGCTACTTCTCTTTGTTCAAGATCTCACCTCCTTATATAGGAGCGCTCATTAGGAGCGCTTGTAGGTTTGGGTCGACGGTGTTAATAGCCCTGCAAAGAGTTAGTCAAGTTAATTAAACAATTAAAATAAACATAAATAACAAATAAAACTAAGGGAGTGTTTAGGAGAGCTTCTGCTAACTGCTTTTTAGATTCTAGCTACATAGAAGCACTTTTGAGTGTTTGTGAATACCAGATTCTGCTTTAACTTCTATAACTTTTAGCCAAAAGCTGGAAGCAAGAATTTGATGTTTTTTTCTGCTTCTACTTTTTTGCTTATGGTCTAGAATTAAAAGTAAACATTTATACCCTTAATAATTTATCATTTTACATAATTGTCACCATAGTTTTAAATAAAATTTTATATTTTCATATAATTTATATATTCATAATTTTTTTAATAAATTTTTATAAATTTATATAAATTTGTCATTTTTTATATTTATATTTTTATTAATTATATATTTTTTAAACATATATATTATTAAAAAATTAATTTTGATATAATATTCAAAATATAATAATAAATATATAAAACATTATTGATGGTGTATCAAAATTATATTTAGATAATTAAAAATAATAATTTATATAGTTTAAGGATATTGTTATCATTTAACTAAAAATTAAGCTTGGAAGCAATTATTCACCAAACACTCAAACTTTACCTTGTATCAACTTTTAGCTTCTATTTCCAAACACTTCATGCTTTAGCTTCTCACTGACTTCAAGATAATCTCTACAAGAATCACTTTTCAAGAAGCAAAAGTTCTCCCAAATACTCTCTAAGAGATTTAGTATTTACTTGGTTGCAATCGGGGAGGTTGGCGGAGTAGTCTCTTACAAGACGTTGGAAGCTCAAACTAGAGTATAGAAATTGATTACAAGTTGTTGTACATTCTTCCTAGCTCTAGGGGTTATTTATAGCTCAATGGTTAAAGTGACCATTTGCTGACGTGACACTCAGGACGCCTCCAATGAGACCTAGAGCACCTTAGATAAAAGTTTATCCAGACGACAACGTTCACTTTTGTGACACTGTTTACTCGAGGCGCCTCAATTCACAATGAAGGTGTCTCAATTCACAACAAAAATGCCTCAGTTCATAGTGAGGGTGCCTCAAGTACTGTTCATCTAAGGTGCCCTCAGTCACAACTAAGACACTTTAATTTGTCTTTATGACAGCTTCGATCTTGACAACTGAGGCACCCCCACCCACAACTAAGGTGCCTCGGGTCTTCAAGGTCAGCATCGAAGTTTACCTTTTTGGACTCCGTTTGTTTGGGGATGTTTCGGTCATCCAAAGTTGAGTTCATCCGAACCTAACTCCGACCTTCTAGAACAGACATCCTCTCCGGCTTCTCCTTCCTTGGATGTTGCACACGTCCTTCTCATCCATCGGTGTCCTCTTCCAATGCTCTTCGTCCCTCGGATGCACCAAGTCTATCGGCTCCTTTCCTATGTTATCCTTCTTATTAGCTGCATCTTCCACTCGACTTCTTGTACTCCTATATTACTACACACTTAAATACAAGACATTAAACACAACAAAACCTAACGTAACTTGGTTGATCATATCAAAACTAATTTGAAGTACTTACAATCTTTTTTTTTATGTACATCAACTGAGCTAAGTTAGAATAATACATCAATCAAAGCTAAGTTAGAATAATAAATAATTAATAAAACTGTTTATGAAAAGAATAAAATTAAGTACATAAAAATTCTCAATTAGTGACCAGTAAAATTTTACATGTTTTTAAACGAAACCTCCCCTTACCCAATATTAAATATGGGGTTTATAGATTTTTGCCCTCGTGGGCATGGCGCGATGGGTAATGACTCATTTGAGTGATCTCTCATTTCTCGAGTTTGATTCCTCCCTAGTAGAGCGCACAGTATGCTGACGGAAAAAATTGTCACAAGCTACTACGTGGTCAGGCCATCAGGTACCGATATCATCAGTGGTGAAGTCGCCACGTGTCTCTATCTCGCGATTTATCCTCGTTGACCGGTAGAGACTCTCGTTGAAGGTTGTGGTGCAGGACCGGTCAATCAAGCGGATTAATCGGGCGTAAACCTGAATACCCCTTGTAAAAAAAAAATCGGGTTAAAACATAGAAAAAAATATATATCTAAAAACAATAAAGAAGTGGTAGGCCAATATTGACTAAAAATTCTATAAATTTTCAAAAATATTTTAAAACTTAAATAATTTTTTAAAATTCAAATTTTAGATTTTCAAAAAATTATTTATCATTGTTAAAAAATGCCAACCAAATTGTAACTATTAAAAATAAATTTTCTAATAAAAAGAAAAAGTTCAACCGAAAAATATTTTTTTACAAAATAATTATTTTCAATAGAAATCGTAGTTTGAAAAAAATAATAACTTTAAAAATAGTAAACTTCGACAAAATAAATTGTTAATTTATCTGTTTATGTAAAAAGCAATGAGAAATCACCGAAAAATTAGCGTCCTAAAAAATCTATCTCCGAAAATTTTTAATTATAAAACTTCATTTTTCGAAAAAAAAATCCATCGAAAAAGTTTTAATAGTCAAAACTTTTCAAAAATTTTTATCAAGTATACCCATAATCAATCTCACTCTAAAAAATATTTATAAGAAAATAAATTTTCTTAGATATGAAAAATGATTTTCTTTACAAAATTAAAGATTTTTAAATTTTAAATTTTAAAAATAGATTTCTACTCCAAAAAATCTTATTAATTTTTCTTAATTTCTTAAAAATCAAATTTTAGAAAAACAATTTTCGAGGTATTTTTAAAATTTTAAATTTTAAATTTTGATAAAATTTTCATAAAAATTCATTTAATAGTCGAAAAAATCCGAAAAAATTGTTGTGAATGGATAACATCATTATCTATCACAAAAAATTGAAACAAATTAAATCTAGTCAAAATGCATTCGAAAGATCATTTTTCAAGTAATTATAACAGTTCTAGCAATTACAAATTTATTAAATTTTAGCATGCACACAAAAAAAAACTAACAAGTCCGAACTGATTTAGAAATTTTAGAAATTCAAAACAAATCTCTACCAACTGGATTTATCAAAAATTTTGATAGAATATAATTTTTAATATTTTTATGATTTGACATCAATAGTTTCTCAAATACCAATTTCATCTTTCATGATATCCAATTGTTTTTAATGGAAAAAATGAATTTGCATTTATAGAGAAGCGTTCCAACTCTAATTTTTAGGTTTCCATTACTTTTAAAATTTTATGTTCATTTTTGAATTCTAGTAAGCATGTATACTCTTTTCTTAATTTTATGCATTTGGTCCTAATTTTACATAAAGATATACTTAGTATTTTAATACATTCATAAAGTTGATCTGGAAGAAGTATACCTCACTTACCATTTCGGACTCATCGGTAGATGCTCCCCTTTATCGTTGCTCTCTGACGATGTTGCTTCGTTAATAATCAATAGGTATTCGGCTATTAGTGTTAGTCTGGCAGTCTCTTTAGTCTCGAACTCTTCTGAAGATGAATCAGTATCCATCGAGGAGTCAGATTCTGCTTCTTTTAGTTCTTTGTGGAATTCCAGAACCTTAGACCAAAGGGCTTTGCTGGAATTGTATGAGTCAATTCTATCGAGTTCCTCTTTTAAAGGTGGAACATGGCCTTACCATTTGCTATAAACTCGTCGCGCTATTTTTTAGTCTAGCAGTGTTCTTCGAGTTCTTCTCTGCTCTTATTCCTGGGTACTTAAAAATTATATTTCATAGTTAGCAAAATATTAAAATCTATTTTGAAGAATACCGCCATTTAACACTCCATAACGCAAACTCATCCTCGAATTGTGGTGGGTAGGTGCTTGATCCGGCTACCATTTTGTTGCTTTAGGCTGCGGTTAGTCCTCCTGAAGCGGTTGGACTCTGATACCAATTGTAGGTCTGGGTCGGTAGGCTAGAGGGAGGGAGGGTGATTAGCCCTGCAAAGAGTTAGCCAAATCTCTTGCTTTTGCTTAGCAAGGACAAACCAGTTAATTAAACAATTAAAATAAACATAAACAACAAAAGAAACTAAGAGACATAATATTTACTTGGTTGCAACTGGAAAGGTTGCTAATCCAAGACGGTTGAAAGCTCACTAAAAGATCTTCGTGGAAGGTGAAGTAGCCTCTTATAAGACGTTGGAAGCTCAAACTAGAGTATGAAAATTTATTACAAGTTGTTATACATTCTTCCTAACTCTAAGGGCTATTATAGCCCAATGGTCGAAGTGGTCGTTTGCTGATGTGACACTCAAGATGCCTCCAATGATACCAAGGTGCCTCAGTTGGATAAAAGTTTATTCGCGCGACAATGTTCATTTTGCGGGCTCTATTCACTAAGACGCCTCATTTCACAATGAAGGCACTTAGTTCACAGTGAGGGCACGTCGAGTATTATTCATCCGCGGTGCCCTCAATCACAATTGAGGCGCCTCAGTTCATCTTTGCGGCAGCTCCAATCTTGACAACAGAGGCATCCTCAGTCACAACTAGCACCTCAGATCTTCAAGGTCAGCCTTCGAGTTGATCTTTTTGGACTCTACTTGCTTGGGTGATGGTCCGACCATCCGGAGTTGAGCTCACACGAATCCAACTCTAACCTTCTCCTCAAGCAGAGTTCCTCCCCAGCTTCTCGTCCCTCGAACATCGCACATGCCCTTCTTATCTACCAGTGTACTCTTCCACAGCTCTTCGTCCCTCGAATGCACTGAGCTCGTCGGCTCCCGTCCCGTGTCTTCCTTCTCGCTCGCTACGTCTTTCGTTCGGCTTCTTGTGCTCCTAAGTTTCTACACACTTAAACACAAGACATTAAATACAACATGACCTAACTTGACTTAGTTAATTACTTCAAAACAACCTAGGTACTTACAACGCTCACCCCCTGTTACGTTGAATGGCTAAGTAATGACTATTCAACATCTAGGTTAAATGACATCCACCAACAATGAATGGTCGGTTATTACTATTTGGGAGGTTACAAGATCATCATTTAATGCTTCCGTTACCACACTTAAGCAGTAACAAAAAATAATTCATGTGACAAAATGTTAGTTGATTTGTTTGGGCAAATGTTGTCTCGACCTTTTGCTTGTGAATCATTATTTGCTTGTGAATCAATATAAATCAACAAAAATGGCATAAAATTTCTAACATACGATTAAAATCTCATTCACAATGAAACATCTTTCCTCCCTACCTCTTTTCCATTCCCTTATATCCAACCTAAGACAGTCAAATGTTCATCCTAGACAATTTCAGCCCAGTTCATGCATAAGACAAAGTCAAATGTTCATCCTAGTCACAATTTCAGTAAAGTTCATGCATAAGCCCTGTTCCTATGCTTCAGTCAATTGTGTTGGAACAAAATGTTTCTTAAAATATTATTTGTTTGGAGACGATTCATAATTTATTATCCAGTAGCGTAACAAATACAAGCACTTCCATGAAAAGAAGCAAATATCAAATGTCTTAAGATATCACTGTGACAAACTTTTGCCTTTCGACTTCTCCATTCCACTCTCATCATCTACTGACTTACCTGTCTCCATTTTTTGCACTTCTTCAATTCTTCCAGACCTTTTGGAAATGCCCAATCTCATACCTACAGCAACAAGCGTCTCGAGTGACCTTTCACTGTTTGAGAGAAGATCTTCATCTATCTCTATAGCATGCTGCATAAATCAAACAATAGAAAGATCATATTGTCTGACAAATTCCATAAAATAAATAAATTTATTTCCATAAATTGCTCAGTGTCCTGTACAATAACGTATGCATCTACAAACCAAATCAACAGCAACATCCTGAGGACTTGAGAAGATTCAGTGGAATATGCTTACTTCTGTACACTCGCAAATAATATTTTCAAAACGAGGCATGGAGAAGCAAGATCCACATGGTGCTAATTACCACAATATTCTTACATTTTCTTTTTCAAAGAAACATATTCATCACTTTTTCCTCAGTTCTAGTCATGGAGGCCTTTTATTCTTATTCAAGCTGAATTTATTCAAGATGTGAATATCGTTTTAGATTAATTTTCTACCACACCTTTGAACTACTGTCCAAGAGAGAAAGAGGCCTCAATATGGAAATGAATGATATTTATAATAAAAGAGGAATTCCCTTTTTAGGTAAAGGAGGAATTTTAGTATTACACTTAAAATTTCAATGCATTTAGATGAATAGTGCTACCAGCCTAGGAATCTCAGCATAGTTGACGATCAATCTACTGACGTTCAACTGTAGCTGATAATGTCATTGATTATGCCAATGATTTACCATACATAAGTATGGATAGCCTTCCAGTAATGATGCGAAATGTAGAAACATTGGTAAATAGGCCAAAATGGAAGTAATAGTTGAGAATTAATGTGATTTAGAAGAAAAAAAAGTGTATGGAGACACTCAAATTGATGCTTTTAATCCAAGAAATAAACAAACGAGCGTTTCTAGAAAAAGGTCATGTATATTAAGACCAAGGTAAGATTCAAGCAAAGCAAGGCAAGTATCTCATCTAGGAAGGATCTTCATGTTAACAATATAAAATATTTTTGTTCGTGCAATCATGCCTCGAGTGGTGGTTGAGTTCGATCAAATGATGCTGGGAAAGCTGTTGCTGCAATCATTCTCCAAGTGTACGAGTTCGATCAAGTGTCTAGTTAGGCTTGTATTGTGTATCCTCATGAAATTTATTAAGTATGCAAGTCTAAGATAGTTGACAATTTATTAAGAAGTCCAAGTAGATAAATGTTGACTAGAAACTTGGAAACTAGAAAAGTTTAAATAGATCAGGAGTCATAGAATGCATAACAATTGGAATTTCAAATAGGACTGGATAGTTAGGCTATAGTTAACTAGGAGGCGAGGTCTCTTGGTTTATTCTTGCTTGTTTCATTAGATTTACCTTGCTCACGATTTGATTTATAAAAGTACATAATATAATAATGCAGTTGTTGGAAATATAATTATTTATGATCTCATCTCTTCTTTTATTACTTGACAGTTTTCTCTCATATTGCTTAACCTTTTCTATTCATAGTTGTATATGTATTTTGTTTGTTCCTGTTGGAACAAGAAAACTCTTCAAAAACTCCATTAAACCAAAACCATTACACAATTTATATAGTTTGTAGTCTGCAAAACCCTAATGATACAAGATAGAAAGAAAAGACCTAACTACCCCTCATCCTCACAACACTCCCCCTCAAGTTGAACATATATATCAAACATGTTTAACTTGCTAAGGGCAATATTAAACACAGCTTGGGGTATAGTTTTTGTAAACATATCAGCAAGTTGGTCCTCAGATTTGACATAGGGCAAACATAATTCTCCAGAATCAAGTCTCTCCCGAATAAAGTGACGATCAATCTCGATGTGCTTGGTTCGGTCATGTTGAACTGGATTATTTGCAATGTTGATTGCAGCTTTGTTGTCGCAATATAGCCTGAGAGGTAATTCAACCTTTAATCCCATGTCTTCTAATAAAAAACTCAACCATAACATTTCTGCAAGACCATGTGTCATGGCTCGATATTCTGCTTCTGCACTAGACCGTGCACAAACACTTTGTTTCTTACTTCTCCATGTTTCCTCCTAAAAATGTGCAATAGCCAGAAGTGGATCTTCTATCATCTCTAGAACCAGCCCAATCAGCATCAGAATAACATTCCACTTTCAGATTACTGCCTCTATTAAACAACAAGCCTTTTCCGGGACATGACTTTAAGTACCTCAAAATCCTGTCAACGGCCTTCATGTGAATAGTTTTAGGAGCATGTATGTACTGACTTACTACACTAACAGCGTAGGTAATGTCGGGTCTAGTCATAGACAAATAGAGTAATTTTCCAACCAACCTCTGATACGTTCCTTTTTCCAGATTTGTAAGATCTTCCCCAGTAGAACTAGTAAGATCATGACTTACTTCTATAGGTGTTGATGCGGGCTGACAACCCAACTTCCCTGTCTCCTTGAGCAAGTCCAACATATATTTTCTCTGACATATATATATTCCCTCCTGAGATCGAGCAACTTCAATGCCAAGGAAGTACTTCAATAGTCCAAGGTCTTTAATTTCAAACTCTGATATTAACTTGGACTTAAGCGCCTGGATTTCAACCTCGTCATCACCTGTGATTATCATATCATCAACGTAAACCAAAAGAATGGTAGTTTTATCCTCTTTCCTTTTCACAAAGAGTGTATGATCAGCATTCCCTTGTTTAAAACCAAACAATGTCATCGCTTTGCAGAACCTATTAAACCATGCTCTGGGTGATTGTTTAAGTCCATACAAAGCTTTTATCAGCCTGCAAACCTTCCCTTTAGTTTCGATTCCAGGAGGGGGTAACATGTAGACCTCTTCGTGAAGGTTACCATTCAAAAAGGCATTTTTCATATTTAGCTGAAATAGCGGCCAACCATATTGAGAGGCAAGAGAAAGAATCACCTTGACTGATTTGAGTTTTGCAACTGGAGCGAAGGTCTCCAAGTAATCCACCCCATATGTTTGAGTGAATCCCTTGACAACAAGTCTGGCTTTATATCTGACCACTTCACCCTTTGAGTTATACTTGATAGCATAGACCCATTTAGAACCAACCAAGTTCTTCCCCTTTGGGGGATCTACTAATTCCCAAGTATCATTCTTATTAAGAGCCTCCACTTCTTCATTCATTGCTTCCAACCACCTTGAGTCCCTTACAACTTCATAATAATAAGAAGGTATGACATGATTTGATAGTTGTGAAACAAAGACATGATATGAAGAAGACAAACGAGAATAAGAAATATAGTTAGATATAGGATGTTGAGTACATGACCTGACCCCCTTTCTAACAGCAATTGGAAGGTCCAATTCATTCATGTTTAGGAGTGCGATTGGTTCAACCAGTGAGGATGCAGGATCATGAGTCAGAGCATCCAATTCAGCTAGCCGATCAGTAGTAGGTCCTTGCTTATGTCTTCGTCGCTTGTAAGTAATAATTTCTTGTGAAGTCTGTGAGCCCAGTAATGGAGTCAGAGCATCTTTCCTATTTTCCATGACATCCAGTGAAATAGGAGAAGGAACCACTTGAGGTACAAGGGAAGAGGTGAGATTCTCAGAGATAAGATTCTCCCCCTAGGGACGAGTCTGGGAAGAATAATATGACTCAGACTCAAAAAAAGTAATATCCTTCAAGACATATCTTGTCCTAGTAACAGGATCAAAGCACTTGTAGCCTTTCTGGCAAGTGGAATACCCTAGGAACACTCCTCGTATGGCGCGAGGATCAAGCTTAGAGGCCTTGAGACCAAGAACATGAATAAAACAAAGAGAGCCAAATACCCGAGGTGTAAGGGAGAACAACGTGGTGTCAGGACGAAGAATATTGAGAGGGCACCGGTATCCGAGACCTTTTGATGGTAGACGATTAATGATATAAGCGGCTGCAAGGACAGCATCAGCCCAGAAATATTTGGGTAATTGGAGCTGGAATAATAATGCACGGGCAGTTTCAAGGATATGACGATTTTTCCTTTCAGCCACTCCATTTTGCTGAGGTGTGTAGGGACAAGATGACTCATGAAGAATTCCTAAATCCTCTAGAAAAGTATTTAGAGACTGTGCAAAGTACTCCCGTGCATTATCAGATCGAAGAGTTTTCACTTTTGTGTGGAATTGAGTTTCAACCATTCTGCAGAAATGTTGAATGAGTCGAGGAACTTCGTCTCTGCCTTTCATAAGATAAAGTCATGTACAATGGGTGTAATCATCAATAAAAGAAAGTATCTGTAGCCATCCAAGGAAGGCACAGGAGAGGGACCTCATACATCTGAATGAACAAGGTCAAACGAAAACGAGCTTTTATTTACGGACTCAGAAAAATGCGTTCTACAATGTTTGGATAACTGACAAACTTCACATTGAAGAGACTCAAGAGAAATGGACGAGAAGAGACTAGGGAATAGAACCTTTAATGACCGAAAAGATAAATGTCCCAAACGAGAATGCCATAACAGAATTTCTTGATGCTTATTCTCTGAACACTGGGCTGTAGACTTCAGAGCAGATGTTGTTCCAAGATGATAGTCATAAAGACCTACTTCACGGCCAGTCCCAATCGTTTGCTTGGTCTCGAGATCCTGAAAGACACAATGATCAGGAAAAAAGGTTACTGAGCAGTGGAGTTGTTTAGTAATACTACTAACAGAAAGTAAATTAAGAGAAATGGAGGGGACATGAAGTGCAGAGGATAGGATAAAATGGTCTGCCAGTTGTATGGAACATTTTCCAACAACAGTAGCTTTTGTGCCATCAGCAATGGTCACTTTATCCTGCCCAGAAGACAAAGAATAGGAAATGAAGGAATTAGCGAGATTTGTCATATGATCCGTAGCTCCTGAGTCAATGACCCAGGGGCTATAAGATCTTGACTCATCAATACTTAACTCCATGCCACGGATACCTGTATGCGCTTAAGACGAATTAGTAGAGACAGAGGATGAAGTCTGAAGTCGAGTTAAAAGGAGCTGAAGTTTGGCGATATCAGTAGATGACAACTCAATATTAGAAGGTACCGAGGAATTAGTAGTCTCCCCATTCATTAATTTCTGAGCAATAAGATTCCCATGACTAGGAACCTTCTTGTCATTGTTTTTGAATTTTTCAGGTTTTTTTTCCGGATATTTCTCCCAACAAAAATCTGAATCATGATTAGTCCTCTTGCAGTGCCGACAAAATTTGCCACCTTTTCCTTTTGTTCCCCCAGACTTGAGCTTGTTAGAAGAACCGACAAAAGCAGATGTCTCCCCAATTAGAGTACTTGCTGCAGAGATATTACCTTTGTTGTTCATGGTCTTTCTCCTGCCTTCCTCACTCAGAATTTTGTAGTAGACTTGTTCTAGAGAGGGAGTAGGATCAAGACTAAGAATTTGCCCTTTTAAACTTTCAAACTCTGCATGAAGCCCATCAAGAAACTTAATGATTCTGTCCTTCTCCAGAAGCTTCAAATATCTCTGATGATCATCAGTAGAAATCTAATTGTCCATCCTGTAGTAGTCAAACTCATCTCATAGCCCTTTTAGAGCAGCAAAATAATTTGTGACAGACATAGAACCTTGCTCAAGTTTAAAAATTTGACTACTTATCTGATAAGTACGCAGCATATCATGTTTGCGTCCATACATCTGCTCCAGTGTCCTCCACATATCGACAGTTGTTCTATTATGAAGAATGACCTGTTTGATGCCAGAGCTAACAGAATTAAGTATCCAGGTCATTACCAGAATATTGTCACGCCTCCAAGTACGAAAGCTAGGATCCTTTTCATCTGGTTTCACTCTAGTACCATGAAGAATATCAAGTTTATCATGACTTTCTACATAAAGTTCAACAGCAACTGTCCACGATGCATAATTTGTCTCGGTCAATTTTTCCGAGGTTATTTGAAGACCAGTTCCTCCTGATACCGTCATTGTGAAAATTGGTTGTACCTGTCCAAAAGACGCCAAAGGATCTGTAGACATCCCAGAACTTTCTCCGGACGTGTCTGCCACACCAATTCACAAGAAGGAAGAGACTTTATCTGTTTCGGCCAGTAATGAGAAACAGAAAGTGTAGGCTGCTGAGGAAGAGGAGGTAAGGAAGAGGCTTCTGTTTCGGCCAGTAATGGGAAATAAATAAAAAAAATGAAGGCTGCTGGAAATAAAAAAAAAACCGAGGAGGCTGCTTTGGAAAATGGAGGCTGCTCTAGAATTAAAAAGCCTGTCGCCACGAGAAGAAGCCTGCCGCCTCAAGAAGAAGACGCCGCGAGAAGAAGATTCCTGGGCTCGCGCGTCGCGAGGGGAGAGAGGCGCGAGAAGAAGGTGCCTGGGCTCGCTCGTCGCGAGGGGAGGGCAGCGCGAGAAGCAGCGCGAGAAGAAGACCCTTGGGCTCGCGCGTCGCGAGAGAAGACGCCACGCCTCGATGAAGAGGCCTGGGCTCGCGCGTCGCAAGGGAAGATCGCGCGAGAAGCAACGCGAGAAGCAAACCCCTGGGCTCGCGCGTCATGAGAGAAGACGCCACGCCTCGATGAAGAGGCCTGGGCTCGCGCGTCGCGAGGGAAGATCCTTCGAAGAAGAAGCCTTCGCCGAAGAAGCCTTCGCGAGGGTCGAAGAAGCCTTCGCGAGGGAAAAGCCGCAGAGAAGAGCCACGAAGACGAACCTTCCGCCGAGAAGAGCAGCACCTGGGCTCGCGAAGCCTGCCTGCCGAGAAGAGCAGCACCTAGGCTCGCGAAGACAGAGACGAGAGGGAGAGCAGCGACGTCAGGAAGCATCGGGAAGAGCCGCGGCAAGAGGACAGAGACGAGAGGGGAAGGGGCGGCGCCGTATAGGGTAAAGTTTAGGGTTTTGAAGAGTCTTGCTCTGATACCATGTTGGAACAAGAAAACACTTTAAAAACTCCATTAAACCAAAACCATTACACAACTTATATAGTTTGTAGTCTGCAAAACCCTAATGATACAAGATAGAAAGAAAAGACCTAACTACCCCTCACATCCTCACAACAGTTCCCTTCTGAAAACCATGACGAATTAAATTACATAATTAATAATACTAAGTAATAGATAAATCTCCCATGGATTGTACATCTCTTTATCCATCATGTTGCACTACCAAGTTTAGTAAGATATTAGTGGTCTCTTGTTTACTTAACCTCTATAAATATAATATTATTTATTATTTCAAACCATCATCATCAAATTATATTTGTCATAACTATTTGGAATTAGCTATGGGAAGGTTTCCCTCTGTTGAAACTCATGCAAGACTGGATCACTAGTGATATTCAAATTAATTATATAGGCTGGTGAGACATGTGGACTACACTTGCATGGATTGCTCGTGTTTAATGTCGTGTGGACCAATAGAACAATAAGATTCCTAGATGACCAAGAAGAAGTTACAGATCAACAGCTTCCTAGATGACGTTACAGATCAATAGCTTCCTAGATGACCAAGAAGAAGTTAAAGATCAACAGCTTGGCAGAGACCTAACCTACAGGACAAACAAGCATGCAAACGGATAGGAAGAGTTGGTCAGACTAGGCAACTAGATGGACCAAGTGGGCAAAGCCAAACCAGGACAAGGGAACTGGTCAATCTGAGCAAGTGGGGCAAGCTGCGATAGAAGATGGAACATCAGGACAAAGGAATTAAGGTACTGGAATAACCTAGTGGATTGAAGGGAAAAAAAACAAGCAAAGTAACCAAGTGCATAGGTCAAATGGGCCTGAGGCAGAATGATCTGGCCTGGCATGTCAAACTGACCATTAACCAACTAGAATGAGTTATTCCACTTGTCATATCAGTTCACTAATACAATAAACAAAAGAATGGAATGGATCATTTTACTTACCATTGCATTCCATACACAAATTATTTCCATGAAAAACCCTTCTAACTCTTAAGCCAGAGCTAGGTAAGAAGTTTAAGCAAGTCCGGTTGAATAAGTTAAGCAAGTTGTCTAAGTTAGCAAGTCAAGACAGCGTGACGAATTGGGCTAGCTAGCAGAGATAGATAGGTTAGAAAAGCTAGGAATGTTGGGAGGGCTAGTTAAGCTAGGTAAATGGATTGACATGTGGTGCTACTCATGTGGAATAGAATGATTGATTTGGAAGAGTTATACGAGCATAAAAAGACAGGAGAGTTATACAAACATGATGTGGTAGACAAACCCGGCAGCTTTATGGGTTGAGCAAGTAAAATGCACAGGTCGATTGATCACATCAATTTTGTAGGTGGTCAAGTGAGTAGGGTCAATGGTGCATAAGTCGATTGACCATGTCAATTTGTTTATTTCGACATACTCTTTATTACTGGTAGGAGCTGGTGCTTCTCTTTTCCTTCCCTTGTGAGATAGACAGAACTAAGGTATGAGTCATGGAAAGAGAATTGCCTTAACCAGTTCTCGATGGCACTGATCAAGATAAGCCTTGCCTTAATAAATACTACCAAAATTGTGTTGCTATGAGCAACACAACATTTATTTGTGTGGATACACATCTTGGGGTCAATCGGCTGCCAAAATGATGGATTTAATTGCTGATACGGAACTGCACTTGAGAAAATGATTTCAACTATAGAAAGTATAGGCTTTTTCAACTAGAAATCATGATTTTAGAGCCTGCTTCTAGAAAAGCAAGCTGTTTAACATGACACAGACGTGCAGAAGAGAACCACAGATGCACCAACAAAATGAGTCAATGAGATTGAGTGCAGAATATGAAAACATATGAAACCTTTTCTGAACGATATAAATAGACAAAATAATATCATTTATTCAGCTATAAATGTGTGATACTTCATTTTAACTAGCGAAGGTAAGAATCAGATTAACCTTTTCAAAGATGCATATCACCGTGCTTCCACCAAATGAGAAATACCCAAACTGAGAATGGAACATAAAAAGTAAATCCGTTAAGGCTGGTTATGTTTTTTCCCCATGCACAGATAATGCAAGGTAGAGTTAAAAAACCTCATCTCCCTTATGAACATAGTCACCCTTTTCCTTGGTAAAGGTGATGCTTCCTACCATTGTAGCTCCTATTGCAATGAATGCCACCTGCCGCAAATGTGAACCATAGATAAGGTTAGTATACTAAATTTACAGAAATTTAGTCCTAAAATTCTATCAACCTAAAAAAAAAAGTACTTGGCAAAGCAGAGATATGAATTGAAAATTTCTAATATCTTCATGTTTTGAACATCTAAATATGCTGAACATGGCATAATTCAAAGACAACATTGCTTGTAACTGGGTTTGTATTCACACGAAATAGAGCAATGCTCAATTTCAAATCCAAATTGTGATAAAGATTTTGATGAGGTCATTTCATGACATCCATTCCAATCGCAAGAGTTGTGGATGTCTGAAAGGGAAGAGGCTTCCTTGAGCTGTATAAAGTCATGAGGCTACTTACAACTTGCCATTGGGGGCTAAAACCCCTCACCATATTTTTTTTATCACGGTCTTTAAAAATTCTTGGAAAAATAAAGAACTCTAGTTTCGACATATCAAATGAAATAACCAAACTTCTAGAAAGGTTTGGAAGTATTCATAAATGAAAAAATTGAGAGCATAATATGTAGCAAAAATGAAATATGGAAAAATAGGTAAATAGAGATAGAGTGTTCATTGTAACAAAATAGTGATGGAGTTCCTTTTACAATATTGAATTTGCCACATATTATCCTGAACACAAACAAAAACAGCACTGGCCATGTGATAAATTTTACCTACGTTAAATTGGCATCTTAAAAACCAAAATTTCATGATATACATAAAATGTCACAAGATCAGCTATTGCCAAAGTGCTTTCCGTAACAAAATTGGCACAAAATGATGCAACTACATGATATTAAGAAACTACAAACCTTCCCAAATTCTAATGTCGAGATGACAGAGACAACTCGCTTATTCTCTGTAAAGACATTACAGTATTTGCTGTTTACAGCAATTGGATTCACCTTCAGAAAATGAACTAGGATCAAACATTGAGTCATAACTTTAAAATAAAAAAAAAGATTCAGGAAGAGGAAGATATATGACTGGAAGAAGAAAACATAGTTATATACCGTGTACAAGTATCCTGGAATTTCATGAAAACTCTCAATTGTCCCAGATACAGGAACATGGAACCGGTGGTAGTCCTGGATCAATGAAAAACAAATTTGAAAGTTTTAACAAATAATGAATTTTTTTGAAAAATATTGAGCAAATGAAAAGGTGAGAGAGAAACCTGCGGAGCCAGTCGAAAAATTACTAAAGATCCATCAACAAACTCATTAGAGTATACATCCTTCCCTAGAAGGCCTTGAATTGAGAATTTTCGGCCCTGTAGAAAGCAGAAAAGCGTTTCTTTGTGCGCTTGATAAACATCTACAAATTATGAATTATTTTGCTCCCAGTAAATACAATCCAAAATAAATTGCAAATGATACTGAGATCAAATTTTTAAACCAATTGGAATGTTTTTAAATCTTATCGCGTCATCAATATCCTGCAGCTTACCAAGTTATCATTCAAAAATTGAAGTGGCAAACTGACAATCAGTAGTTAGACAATCTGCTCCAATTACTGTCCTTGAATTACCCTACTAGTACATTACCCATAGCTGTAGGGAGACTGATATGCAACGTGATCAACTAACAAGACATAAATGAACAGGGAAGGTCAAAGAATTCAAAAAGTAAATTGCCTATATTTATTTCTCTGCAAAAACAAATCAACTTCAATCACATAATTCTGATAATTATGGATTATGAATTCAAGTTCTGAGCACCATGCATTATGTTAATTGAGAGACAATATGTTGCTTATTCAATATATTTAAATTAACTTTTGGATGTTTAAATTTACCTTGTGGTCCTCAAATATTGAAACAGAATTGTAAAAAGTGAACTACTCAATAACAAGCATAGGGTAGTTAGGATACGTTTGTCAGGGCATTGTGAAGGGCTTTGAAAGTTCAAAATGCTTGGGGAGAAATAAAAGGGTGTTAAATAAGCATGGCAATAGCGCTTACTCATCCACCAAGTTCACAAGTCATTTTAGCGCATAGGTAAAATTTATTAAAGGAATTAGTTATCACAAAAGTTGAAGCAACATTTCAACCATCTCAAATGTACAATTACATAAATAGTTATATTGAATATAATAACGTGAAAACCTTTTTTTAACATTAAAATTATATGATATTAATGGATTTAGTAATGAACTAAAAATGAACTAGAATAGCTTTTTATTTGTATGACAAGTAAATAGAAATAGATGATTATTTGTACAAAACAATTTTGGCAAAAAATATTATAGAAAAACTGAAATATTTTTTAAAATTTTAATCAATCATTAAAAATAATTAATGTTAAAGAAACAAAGCATAACTTAATTTTTTTATTAAAAAAATCCTTTTAAATTGAATAGTATTGATATACATCAATTTTAAATTATTAAAATTACTTTATTTAACATAAACAAAATAATATTATAGAATTGCTTTATATAATGAGTAACAACTTTGAATTAGTAAACTAATATTTTTTTAATAATTTCAATAATACAATCATAAATATTTCTTTTTACTTTGTTATTCATTTTTTAGGCACAGGGAAAGTGAGAAATATTTATTTCCCAATGGAATGATAAAAGTGGCATTTATTATAGAAAAAATGAATTGTAGTATGGTGATTAAATTGCAAATCCTTAGGCTTCTTTAATATTTTCATATAATCATAATATTTTCTTGCTAGATCAATTTATCTGTGATTGAATAAATATATATTTTAGACTAATTATCTATATTTCATTAGATGTTGATAATATAGTTATTTTCCAACAGATAATGCATTCTAAAAATGGAAAAGTCATTTACAAAACTAACTTCTTTAGGATATGCATTAGCTTAACGCAATTTTCCATAATAAACTCCCAAAATATTAGGTAATGTAAAGCCCATCATAGCAACAAAACCTAATTTGGAATTTGTATTTTCTTCTAAGATGTTTAGCACGATTTTGATTACATTTTAGAGCATAATGAAAATAAATTCTTAGAGACCATGGATCGAAAAAGATTTATATTTTGTAAATGAATTTAGCATGTAGAAATTGTGAAAAAAAGTTCAAACCTTTTCCGTAGGACTGTTAACAAAAGGATTTAATTTTGGACTAACTTTAAGGATTGATAGACAAAGCACTTAATTTTGGACTAACTTTAAAGATTGTTAATAAAAGGGACATAATTTTGGACTTTGGGAGTAAACATCGCACCTTAATCCAAAACCTTAAGCTCTCTTTTGCAGAATTAAAAGCCATCAGACGGCTATCAGCTGCACAAATAGCTATGTCATCACGTCCAACAGAAGCAATAGGTCTTGCACCAGGTTTCAGTTCTCGAATAAAAAACTCATTGAAGGTCTGTAAACAAAAATATTTGAAAGTATTATTATGCTATTAACATTTATAGGAACAAAAGAATCAATAATTATCACACTAATATTCTCTTTGATTTGATCCATATTAGCTCAAAAGTCAGTTGCCGTATCTGAGTATCAATTACTTGGCACAGCTTATCTTAACATCACTGATTTTAAATCTTTATTCCAATACTATATTGCAGATGCATTAACTTCTATTTTTCCCGTTATCTCCAAACACTAGTAGCTGAAAACATGATTCTATGTCTTTACCATTAATCCATCATTCATGCAAATAGTTTGGAAAAAAATAAAACTAAAATAAGGTGAATAACATTCAATCAATTGAGTCGGCTGATTGCTGATGGATAAAACAACCAAGTCATATCCCACTAAGTGAGGTCGGTTATTTAATAGATTCATTTATTGAACATTTGTCATAGTTTAACGCTAGCTGGCAACCTAAAGCAACCATCCTACTTTATCCGGGATTGGGACCGGCCATGACTGGGTCGTCATGGGTGAAGTTCTGATTGTTGATTTATATTAAGCAAAATATCAATTAACTTTTATTTCAAAAATAAATTTTAAATCCTAATATTTCACTCGTGTTCTAGATATCTCAATACACAATCAAGCTATTAATAACTACAAATAACCTTTAGATGTGCCAAAATGCTAAGAATAAATTTACCATTTTTCCTTTTTGGTACTCCTCAAGTCTTTTATCAGATAGTTCTTTGAGACCTTAGAGTTTTTGGTCTCAACTAGATTCTTAAGATAGACTTGGGATTTGACATAAACCTTGGTCCAATGAATCTAAATTCATTATAGTCATATAACACCCTATGGTAGGATGGCATCTAAGATTTTTGTGTGGGTAATGATTCATAGCACAAACCAAACCCATGAATGTCAACCATTTTTTTTTTGATAAGTTAAATTTTATATATAGCACTGACAAAGCATATAATAAGCAGACATTAGTAGCGGCTCAGGATTAATAAAGTGTCATATCAGAGTATACTCCTAAGGATCGGAATACATTAATTTGCACACTCTAAAAAACTTCACACAGTCTAACTGCACCTCAAAAAAAAACTATTATTTCTTCCTCTCCACACATAGTGAACCAAAGAGGACAAAGCAAGATGTCGGGTCTTTGTCAACATTCAACTCCCATGATAGTATCTCTTGAAAACTCTCAATGTCCTCCGGTAGGTAGACATCTCCTGCTGCATGTGTAGCCAATTCTGGATCCTCTTCCATAACTTCATAATAGGGGGGACCCAAAGAATAGATGCTCCTGCGATTCCAGTACCTGTCTACAAAAAGTGCACTGTCGATCCTCCATGTAATCTTGTCAGTCTCTTATGGGAAGACGTCTCTTTGCTAACCTCTAGAGTGACTGCATGAATCGGATGTAAGTAGGCCTTCCTCATTGTCCAGGTCCATGTCTTCTTGTGACTAGGATGTCTAAAGAAGTCATATGTCCTAGCCACCCTGTCATCTTGAGCAAGCCACTCTACTAGTCTTTGTCTAGCGGCCTCTGAGGAGCCGACAGCTAATAATAGAAGATTCCGTATTTAGAGTAGGAGCTTGATCGGAGGGGAATCTAAATGGGTTGTCTCCCATGCCCATCTATCCGCGCTCCCAAAGAAAGTGTGATGCATTCACTTTATCCATAGCACATCCTCCTTAGCTTATATCCTCTAAAGTACTTTTGACAAAAGGGCTACGTTCCAAGTTCGTAATTCATTAAATCCCAAGCCACCTTCCTCTTTAGGTTTCCACATATCTGTCCATGACACTGGTGCTTCAATGTCCACATGAATGATCTACAAATGTTGTAAATACGATCAATGATGCCCAATGATAGTGGTAGGATATGCAGCTAGAAGCACTCTACTCGTTGCACGTCGGAAGTAAAAGTTGTGACTTGCCCAATAGCATCTTCTTCGGCCAAGCATTTATCCGTCAGACTAAAGAATCAAGTCGTGGGCTGTAATTCGAAATCTGAAGACGCTTTACAAATAGTGGAATCCAAAAAATATGTTAAGGGCATATTGCCCTCTTGAAAGCTCGTGATGGAAAGCAATCACCTACAAGTTGTGTTATCAACTTCACCCCCCTCTAGCCCTCTTCGATCTTACAATTGGTATCAGAGCGGGTTGCTCTGAATTGGTGTAACCACCGTTCAAGCAAAAAAAAAATTCTATTTTTCATTTTCAAATTTTCACCTTAAAACAAATTAGTGCAATCACCTACAAATTTCCAATTTTTTCATAATTGTTCAAAATTGGTGCAACATTACTCGAGCTGTTTTTCGTGTTTCTTATTTTTGTACTCCCACACTACTAATCCAAGATCAAATCATGGTATAGTGTTCTCTTGTTTTTTTTCGCAAGATTCTATCTTCTACATGGCCTATCAAGAAGGCAATAACACTGCTTGCCCGCCTCTTTTCTTCGGTGAGAACTTCGGCTATTGGAAAGGCCAAATAGAGTACCACTTGAAAACCTAAGTGGAGATGTGGATCATAATTCTAAATGTCTTCACAATCCCCATTGAAGTTGGAGAACCCCTCCCAGTGACAAATGGGATCAACCAATAAAGAAGAAGATTGAGGAAGATGACTCAAATCCTAAAATGCGACTTAACCAAAGAGGAGTTGAATCGAGTCAGACCGTTCACAAGCAAGAAAAATCTATAGGAGAAACTCCTAGAATTACACTAAGGGACTTTCGATATTAAAAATAAGCAAGCTTGATTTAATATTAAATAAACTGTACAACATAAAAATGCAGGAAGGTGAGTGAGCATGACAGCCACAGCCCGAATTCAAGATCTGCTCAATGGACTTCACGCTGGGGATGACAATTTCCTCCGAATCCGATGGGGAATCTGACACTCGACCCGATGAAAGAGGATATGGAGAGAATTTTTAGACTCGATTATAGTAATTGGGTATTCGGGTATGGGTATTTTCGGATATGGGTATGGAGGCGGATGTAGTAACATCCTACCCATCCCTACCCGATACCTGATATATATATATATATATATATATATATATATATATAAAGCCTTATTGTTTAGTGGAAAGAAAAAACTTTAGTTCGCTTTCCGCCTTAAAAAAAATTTAGTTTGCCTCTTTATCCGATCACCAACACATATCTTATCTTCTTTTCCATTAAAAATGCTCACCCAATCGAAGAAGCGCAAGACGATGAAGAGCATACAAGTACATTAAAATAACTTATTTTGTTTAAGAAAAAGAGAATGGTAGATATTAATAGGATGATGGGTAGGATATGGATACTTGATCCTCCAACGTGTATGGGGATGGATATGAAATTTAAATACCCGATGGGGGTGGGGATGGGTATGGGAATGAAAATAATAAATGGGGATGGGTACGGAGGATATGGACTCCTACCCAAACCTTACCCATTGTCATCCCTACTTCAGGCGATCGGTTAGCAAGTGGAGAATTGAGATGTGTTAAGGTATGCACTTGATGCTTTTCCTCAGAATACCTTATGGGCATTTATGGTAGATGCATACAAGGTTTCCAAGGATAATATACTAATTTAAATATTAATTACATTTAATCTAACATAAATCTAATTTAATTTAATTTTACCTTAATTAATTAAATCTACACCTATTAAGTAATTAAATAAATTAATAATCTTAATAAATATAATTCAAAACTAATTAACAGTTTTAAATTAATTCACAAAGTTAAATATAACTTCACTTAATATACTAAGACTTAATCCAACATCATTTAAAATTAAAATCTGAAATGAAATTTAAATCCTAATTAATTCGAAGTTAATTAATTTCCTAATTCAATTAATAAATTAAACTTAATAATTAATAAATTAACTTAATAATTAATAAAATCCAACTTAATTACCCTTAATTAATAACTTAAAATAAATTACTATTTTAATGTTAATATAATTAAATTCAATCAATCTGAAAATCACTTAATCAAGATAATCTTAAATTGAACAAATTAAATTAAATTAATTAAATTAAATTGAAATTAATTAATAATCAAGTCAACCCTATAGTTGAACATCACATTGAAATATATGTGACTCACAAAAAGAGCTATAACTATGTAGGATTAATAATGCCCAATCATCATCAATGATTTCCCAAGTTTTTAGTAAGTTATGAAATTTAGGGAAAACATAAATGAGTAATTTAGACTTAAACAAATTATGAAAAGAATGAATAATGTAAATATGCTTGGAAAACTTAGGGTTGATCATGCATACTTCGACTCTAAGGACTCATTAACTTGCTTAAAATCTTAATAGCTAGTATAGCAAGCATTAATGTTTTTTTTAATTGTAAACATTACTTATCATTATATGTTTTCAAATGCAATAAGTTTTCGGATTTTTTTCTTAAATTTATTTTTTTAAAAGAAAATTTGAAATCTTTACTTGAACATACTTCTCTTAACTTGAAAATCTATTTTCAAAAAATCTTTTTGACAGTACCTTTTTGAAAAATCTTGCTTAAGAATAATTTTGAAAACTACTTTGAAAAGCTAATTTTTAATATAAAATATGTTTGAAAATTTCGTTGAAAATTATTTTCCAACTTAACTTATTTCTGGAAATTAGTTTTTAACTTCAAATATTTCCCCCAAATTCGTTTGAAAAACTTAGCTTTTAAAATTCCAATAATTCCCAATTTACTTTGTAAATTTTGGAACTCCTTGTTGGTTTTTGATGTATGTCAAAGGGTGAGAGAATAGGTTAAAAAGTTTAAGTATATTCAAAACCACAAGTATATTAAATTCAATCGGATAGCTTGGATTGAGGGGGAGCTTTTTGAAAAGTTAACCCAAGCATGTTTTCTTCTTCTTCTGAAAATTTAATCATGAAGTGTTTTTTCAAAATTCCTTTTGAAATACTTCTATTTTGAACTTTGCAAAATCCTTGCTTTGAAACTTCGGATTTTATATATGTCAAAAGGGAGGAGTATAGTGTCAAAAGTTAAGTTTATTTTAAAGATCCATTAAAACATTAATTTCAAGTGGATTTATTTTAAGGGGGAGCGAGCATTTATTTTAAAATGTTTTCCTTATGCTTATGTTGCTTGCTTATTTTACTTAACTTTGAACTAGTTTGTCATAAATCAAAAGGGGGAGATTGAGTTTTAATATTGGCAAAGGTTCAAAGTTAAATTTCATTGTGATCTAATGAGGTTGACAAATTATGCAGATAGTTCAACCAAAAAGTCCTAGTAGGTCAAGTTGACTAGTCCTAATAGGTTAAGTTGATTGGATACTAAGCAAGGCAAAAGTCCCAGTAGACACTAGGCAAAGAGAAAGCCCTAGTTAAAGCTAGGCAAGGAAGTCCTAGTTGGTAACACTAGGCAAGAAGACTTGGCAGATTGAATACACCAGGCGGAAAGTCTAGACAGGTCTAGAGGACCTGACATTTAGTAGTTTGATGGGTCTGGAGGACCGAACATCAAGAGAAAGCCCTGGGCCAAAGGGTCGGATGTTGGGCACAAAGTATAAATAGGTCTGAAGGACCGGATGGTAAATCCTCCTACGAGGAGTAGGTGAGGGCGCATTCTCTCAAGTAAGCGTCGGTCCGACCTAGGGTTTTAGCGAAATCCAAAGTCAAGATCGAACGGTGTTGAGATTGTCAAAATCATTCATTTCTATCTTTATTATGCTTGTTGTGCTAACCCTATGATGCAAGAACTTAAAGCTGGAAAGTGGGAGAAAAAAAGGCTTCCGGGCACCAGAAGTGGACCCAGGCGATCAAAGGTCCGAGCACCCCAAGTGGGTCCAGACGCCCGGATAGACCTAAACCCAGCCACACGAGTGGTTTACTTGACACAATCTGGTTAGTTGGCACATGTCAGCTTCCAGGCGCCCGGGAAGGGATAAAGGCGACTCGGATATAGCTTCACCCAATTACAGCAACGTTAGCGGTCCAGGCACCCGAAGGTGGTACATGCGAGTTGGAAAACTCAACGACAAAGGTGGATCAGATAGGCCTCGGTGGAGGCGCTTGGAGCTAGTCCAAGCCCCTGGAATAGGCTATAAAAAGAACCTTCTACCAGGAGCTCATGTACACATTCTTCAATGCTCAAATGCCTCTCGTGTTGCTCCGAAACTCCGTTATGACACCAAAGTACTATTGTGACAACAACAATCAAACTTTGATTCCTACCATGGGCAATATCTTTTATTAGTGTCTTTAATTATTGTGCATCTTCGGATTTGTGTAAACTTGTCGAATCTTTAGTGGATGGCTCAACTTAATGCATATTCCTACTATTGTCAAATCTTTAGTGGATCGTGCGCCTTGGACTAGCAGCACAAACTATGAACCAAGTAAAAACAAAGCTTGTTAAAATTGTACTTCTTTCTCTTTTTCTATTCCGCTGTGTCCTCATGAGTTTCCGAAAAAACCATGAAAAAGCGACACGCTATTCACACCCCCCCCCCCAAGCGCTCCCTTCGATTCTACAAAATTGTGATTGGATCACAATTAATGGGTATCGCTCTATGTGTAATTATATAGGTATTGAAATATTCTCTAGTCGATGAATTGATGAGATTGAATATTATCAATTCTGTAAGACTAGCATATATTATGTTCCTTGATTTATCCAAGCAGTCGGTCCTAACTGGTCGAAAAGATTGGCATGTTGAGAGTTAACATATAAATGTTGGTTAAGACTAAGAGTAACTAGTTTATTGGATGTGAGCTACTATGAGAGATGTGGTTCTCTACATGTTGATAAAAATCTCATTGTAGCTCAAATGCATGTTTCCTTAAATTTAAGGTATTCAAATTATCTTGGTTATGGAGACTTACACTTTGATAAAGGAGACGTATACCCTATGGCCAGTAATTACTCGTAAGTCATTGACCAAAGCATTACACGTCAAGAGGATGGTCTTCTTGGACACGTGTTTGAGTAATTTGAATCCACGGGACAAGTAACTATTACTTAGGCTAAGTGTAACGTAGTCAACCTAGTGGGGATTGACACATAGATCATGTACTAAACTAAATGGGTATAAAATGAGTGAATGGAACTAGCACACTATTGACCATAGCTGCTGAAGGGTTCGCAAGTGTTCTGGGATAAATTGTGATTTTTCGATCAATTACGGGGTCATAATGTACTACTAGGTGTCACTCATGACCGATTCATAATTAATGGTTAATTATGAATCACCAACATAACCGGGAACCTATTGGGTCACACGTAATATGATTATATCTGAAAGATGTAAAACGACTACGTCTGGTAGGACTAGACAAGAGGGGTAAATATAGAAGATATTTGACGGGTTGGAAGCGTTGGTGGTCCACACCTCTTGTAGGCGAGTTGGATCTATATTGGTTTAGTTATAAATCAAAATTGGTTTTTGGTTTTAAACCAAGTTGGTTTGGTTTGGTTTTGAACAAAACCTATTGGTAATGGATTAGTTTGGCTTATTGGACTTGGGTTATGACTTGCTCCCTAAGTCATTGTAAATACCTCTTCATAGAACAAGAGGAAATTGATTAGAAAAACCTAAAATTGTTTTAGGGCTTTTTCTCTCCCTCCTCTCCCTCTCCGATGCCTTCGATTTAGGCGTCGACACCCTTTTCCGTAGATTTTGGTGCAGACACCCTAGTCGCCAATAGCCGCCTGTGCTCCAGACAACAGTTCCTAAGGACATCGGACATCAGTAAAAGGTTGTTGCCCCCTTCTCGCTTTGTGTCGTTGGGTTGCCCTCGCCGCCGGGCACAAAGTCAAGTCGGGGTTCCTCTCTCAAATAGCGTCATCTCCTCCCTTTGACTAATACCGAAGCGGAGACGTGGCTTGTGACTTAGAGAAGTCATCTTGAAGGTATCTCGACATGGAAATTGATAGAGGCAATCCTTGTAAGGATTGTTAGTTGATGTCGTTCCCACTTAATGTCATCCAACAGTATAATCTCCAAACAAAACTTTTAATTCTACGGTTATATCTGTGCATGTGTGTTCTTGTGGTGGGTGTGATGCGTGTTGTAATCATTTAGGAAATTATTATGCTTCCGCTGCATGTTTTACGAAAATAAATTTTAAAACATGCATAGAAACACCCAACACAACCTCAACTCATTTAAACATTATTCATCTTCCAATGACCATTAGACTTTTTCCTTTTCTTGTCAAATATCTGAATGAACTTTACCCACTTGGATTTCTCCCATTATTATTATTGCAACGAAAATGGCAAGTAACCGACTACATACTTGACACAATGTAATACACTATGGATCTAACTTTAAACTTTTATCAAACACATCAAAAACCATATAGACTCGCTTAGGGTATGATTATACAAACAAATTCGACTAGAGAGGCTTCAGGTTCACACATGAGGCACAATCAGGCCAAAGCATATGAGTTGAAGCTTGTGAGTAAGGCATAGGGCGAGTGTGCAAGGGTGGAGGTACATGGGTTAGCATACATGGGTAGAGACGTGTGGCTAAGCATGTGCAAGTAGAGGAGCACATGAGCGACGATGTGCGACCGAGCAAGCGTGAGTGGAGAAGCACAAGTGGAAGTGTGTGGGTGGAGGTGCCCATGGGTGAGCATCTTATAGGATTGAAGAGTTAAATGTAGGTGGCAGCATAATGGGCAAAGACTACAAGAAATAAAGAGGGAAGTTGGCAGTTGGTTTGGTGTTGTACGGTTACTGCAAAAATATCTCATATCATGAAAAAGAAAAGATTTAGTTATATCCATAATTCCTAGGTAATCCCTTTTACCTATATATATTATTTCATTTAGACCCTTGTAATGTATACTATTTACAAAGTGGTCCCTACAACATCAAACTTTTTGCTTTGTTTCTTAATCCCTTTTGGTTTCTTGAGTATCTTTATTCGAGAAGCAATTGTTGTATTCAAGGATCTATATGATTGAACACTCTCTGATGATTGAGTAATTTGTGTTATATATCAAGGTTATTTATGGTTAATTAGGAGATAAGAGTGAGTAATTAGTAGCATTTCTAGTGGAGATCACAGAGGATAATTGTGACAACTTTTTCTTTGGAGAGTTGGTGCTAAAAATCTAAAAAATTACAGTATTGGAAACATTCATGGATCCTTTAATTTTGTGTATTTGTAGATACGAGATGAGTTTGGCCTTGTAGATTATAGTGCTTCTTGTTATTTAAATGCCATATGTAATAAAGATGTGGAATTTTTCTTTGACTATATTGATCGACAGCATAATACTTACACATGTCCATGCTTTGAAAGAGTATTTATATATATATGCATCGCAAAAGCTTACTCCTTTGCTAGATAGAGATTCATCAGGGGTGAAAAACCACAGTAAAAACCACTAAAAAAAAGGGAAACAGAAGAAAAACATTGTTAACTTTATTTGAACAAATACCTTGAAATGCTCAATTGGATACTTGGCCTCATCCATATTAAGTTGACCCTACATCATCACAAAAATATATCTAATATGAAAATTGTATCAATGGAAACCATGTTGCAGATACAAATTCAGATTAAATCTAAAACAGAACTTAGCGCATTGGATATACAGGTCACAAAATTCCAACCTATTAAGCCAACATTTTTTTCCTATTATTATCAAGGATTCAGTAAATCAAAGTATCTTCATAATAATAAGAACTACAGAACATGAACATGATTTCATTACAGCCCGTTCTATATGTACATTAGACTGACATTTAAACAAAACTGGTACCTCCAGTAATAATAAGTTACTAAGTATATTTAATATCTAAAACGAAAAAACTTGCCAAATTTATTTAATCTCTAGAATTTTGTAAGAATTTCCCCATGCCTCTCCTTGATTACCGAGATATTGAAGTGCATATTGGTGAAGGCATATTTGCTTTCTTTTATTCATCCTTGCTCAATGTATGCTCTTTGGATGGATAGGATAGACAAGATTGGAAAAAAAAAATGCTTTGACTTATCATAAAGAAAAACAGAAAACAAAAAGGATGACTTTTTGTTTGTATGTTCCTATATATTATAGAACAATTTGTAGCATAAATTGTTAAGGTTATTTTTAATTGAAATATGAGTAGCTTCACTACGTTTTTAAATAAAAATAATAACCTTTTCATTGTACATTTGCTAGTGTCTAAATTCTTTATAAATAATAGCATAGTACAATCTTGAGAATCACATGTTTCTTATAGGTCATGCATGATCCCTTTTCTTTGTTTACAGCTTACAGTTAATTATACTATTAGTAGTATTCATAAGAAACTAGCTTAAGAATCAAACAAAGGATGTTTACACTGAAAAACTCAATGAACTTGGGTATGTCTTCTGCAGACTCAACAGAATTCATCTTCTTCCCTTGCTTGTCCGAGATGCTTTGTAATAACTCCTTGACACCTTTAAAAATATAACGCATTCAATAAAATTCTTGTGACATAAAGGATGAATACCTAAAATAGAACTTCATCATATGTGATAAAAATATAAGATGTCAGCCGTGCATAAGGGTCCTGATTTCATGTTGACCAAAAATAATACACTTTTTATTCAAAGGAGCAAAATCAACAATTAAGAAAAAAAATTAATATTACAATTTATGCTGTTTGAGATTTTGAATGTATATTAAGTCTCACATGGGTTCTTTTTCTATTTAGCTATAGCGCTATAAATATGTACATACTAATTGATTCCTTGATTGAATGATATTGCTAATGTTACTAACGTGGTAATCAATACAACTGAATCTTATGGTAAGAATTTAGTCTTCTTTAGTGATATTGTTGTTTGATGTAGCAGCGTGGCCTCTCCTCCTTGGCATGCATCCGATTCACTCCAGTCTCTTCTTCCATGCACCTACTCAAGATTTTCTAGCCTTCCACATTTGTTTCTGCAGATCCACTCTCTCGAGCAAGTTGACTTCCATGCATCAAAATAAGACCTCCG
This sequence comes from Boesenbergia rotunda, assembly GCA_024364735.1. Lineage (NCBI taxonomy): Eukaryota > Viridiplantae > Streptophyta > Magnoliopsida > Zingiberales > Zingiberaceae > Boesenbergia > Boesenbergia rotunda. Next base: position 51,200 of record JAGFNQ010009589.1, read on the forward strand.
TTTTTGTAATGTATACCTTATTGATTTGGTGTAATTCTTGAGTTGTGAACTAATTAGGGAATTGAATACGGTGGATTAATTGGGGAAATGAGTAAACATTTAGTTTGAGCTCAAATTGAGTCAAATCCAGATTGAACCAGAGTTAGCCTAGAGGTTAGGATGAACCCATTGGGTCAATTTAGGATTTGATTCCTATTAAAGCCCACTCTTTATCCTGTGCACTGGACCCCATCTCCTCTCCCTCAGTCTCTTGTTGCAAGCATTAGGAAGATCTCTTCCTTAATGTGAACTAGGGAGAGCCCTCTTGTTACCCTAGTGAATGCCACAATCCTTCCTGCGAACTCCCAGGCAGGATCTCTCCATTCTCAAACCACCTAATTCCTACAATGCTCCTCTCTGGCAATTTGATGAGTTATCTTGATTCTCCACCATCCATTCTCTCCCCCATCAATGTAGCTTGTTAATGACATGAATTTCAGTAGATGTCAGACTTCTTTATTCTTCTTTTGGGAAGCTAATCTAGGGTGGTAGCAACCATAATTTGAAATCTTACACTATGTTAAACAACACAATTGGATCAGACTAGTTCAATATATTATTGAACTCGATACTAATCACCAGTAGTCTCTTCTGTTTAGCCCAATGTTTGAAGTGTCAAGCTATGCCAGTTGATAAGGGAGAAATTTATCGTTCCATCCGCCAACCAGCATTCGAAACACTCGACACAAGCACCAACACCAAAGTTGGGGAGACAAGAAAGATTGAAAGTGTGAAAGTTACTGGAGAGAGATTGAAGATTATTACATCACTGCGCGTCAAGTGGCTACTGCAAGTGATAGGCCAGGGAAGTTATGGGCAGCGGGGGCATTGGACCATGGCTGATGAGGTGTGCAGAGCCATGTGGCTATGGCAAATGGGAAGTGGGCTTCGGGCAGTGAGAGAACACGAGTTGCCACTAACAGTGCTATTGGGATGCGAGTGTTACAAATAGTGATACATGGATGTAACAGGAAGGAAGAAAAAAAACCTAATTAAATAATTTCTAATTTTATAAAAATATACAATTATCTTAATTAAATGCTTGAACCATTTATCCTATATATAAATTTGATTTAGTTTTTAATAGACCAAAATAAATTCAAATAGATTCCAATTTGATCCTAGTTATCCTTGATCATCATATCCACTTGATAAGCTTTATTTAATACTAACATAAATTTTGGAAATATTAATTTCATTTAACTTAATTAGTTATTTAAAAAATCATTAAAAATAAAATAAAAGTTTGTATTTAATATCATTGGAATTTTTTTCCTATACTATTTTGTAACATTGAAAGATTAATTATGATTATAATAGACAAATTGATTAATTTACTTTAAGAAAACTCTAGTTTCATATTTAAATGCGATTTTATCAAAACATAAAATTTTAAATTTAATGCAATCGAATCTTTATATATATATTTTTTAATTATAAAATTAAGTAAATTTAATCATAAATTTTAAAATATAATTTAAACATAAATATAATATTTTATGTCTCAAAATTTTAAAAATTTGAATCCTTTTATTTTTCATCCTACTTTAATAATTATACTTATATAGAACTAACGAAAGTAGATGATGGGAAATAAGATTATAGAAAAAAAATTAAGAAAAAAAAATAAAGTGACTAAAAATCAATTTGGATTTATACCTAAAAGATCAATAATAAAAGTTGGATATGCAGTCAAACAACTAATTGAAAAGGAATCAAGAAAAGAAGCAAGTCTTACATATGATATTAATTCACTCCGAAAAATTATGATGTCCCGAGAAAAATTTATGTAGAGAATTCTAAAAAAAATTGTTAGCATAGAGTTTATTGAAATAATTATATATACTTAGAAAATATGAGAAAATAATTACTTTTTCACACTTACAATAGAATAGGTTTATTTTTTATAGAGAGAATTTTACAATAGAAAAGGATACTAATGAAAAAAAACAAAATCAAAGCTAATTAAGACTAATTAAAGACTCCTATTTTCCCTTATTTATATATCTTTTACAACCTGTATTTACATAAGAAATGATCCTGTAATTATAACTCAATCAAGGATTTTAATGATAGAATTAATTTCCAACACTCCCCCTCAAACTGGTTTGTAGATATCTTCCAAAGCCAGCTTGCTAGTCAGTTTATCGAATTGTTTCTTGTGTAGTCCCTTCGTCAGTACATCAGCTAATTGTTCATCTGTTGGAAGATATGTCATGCATATTATTCCAGTTTTGATTTTTTTCCTTGATGAAATGTTTATCCACTTCTATATGCTTTGTATGATCATGAAGAACCGGATTATAAGCTATGGAAATAGCAGCTTTGTTGTCACAATAAACTTTCATAGGAGTTGAGCAAGAACGCTTCAATTCCTCAAGAATTCTTTTGATCCACATCACCTCACATATTCCATGGGCAACAACTCTGAATTCTGCTTCAGCACTACTTCTTGCTACTACATTTTGCTTTTTTACTTCACCATGTAACTAGGTTCCCACCAATAAAGGAACAGTAGCCAAATGTTAATCTCCTGTCTATAACACTCCCTGCCCAATCTGCATTTGTGGACTTCGATTTGAAGATGCACATGTTTCTTGAATAATAAACCTCTCCTTGGAGTTCCTTTCAGATATCTCAATATCCTATAGACGACCTCGAAATGTTCTGCTCCTGGTGAGTGCATGAATTGACTTATCATGCTAACTGCGAAAGCGATATCAGGCCGCGTATGAGACAAGTAAATCAATTTTCTTACGAGTCTCTGATATAGTTCTCTGTCCTTCACTTCTTCAACCTTAGCAGCTTGTAACTTCAGGTTAGGCTCAATCGGAGTCTCAACCATTTTACACCCCAGTAAACCTATTTCTCCGAGGAGATCAAGAAATTTTCTTTGATTAACAAATATACCTTCTTTGGATCTTGTAAATTCCATCCCGAGGAAATACTTGAGGACTCCCAGATCCTTAATTTGAAATTCTTTTGCGAGATTCTTCTTTAGGACTGCTAATTCGGTTTCGTCATCGCCAGTTAAAATAATGTCATCAACATAAACAATCAAAATAGCAACTTTACCCTTTTCTGAATGTTTATAAAATATTGTGTGATCTGCTTGACTCTGCAAGAAGTCATAACTGATAACAACCTTTCCAAAGCATTCAAACCATGTTCTTGATGACTGTTTGAGTCCATATAATGCCTTATTTAATTTGCACACCTTTTCACTGCCAAGCCTCTTCTCAAATCCTGGTGGTAGGCTCATGAATACCTCCCCTTCTAGATCACCATTGAGAAATGCATTACTAACGTCAAGTTGATGTAGAGGCCAATCTGAATTTACTGCAAGAGATAACAGGACTTTGATAGAGTTTATCTTAGCAACTAGAGCAAAAGTCTCTTGATAGTCGATCGCATAAGTCTGAGTGAAGCCCTTAGCTACTAGTCTAGCTTTGTACCTTTCAATGCTTCCATCAACTTTACATTTTATTGTAAACACCCATTTACACCCAACTACTTTATTGCCTTTGGGCAGATCAACTATCTCCCAAGTGTCACTTCTCCTTAAAGCATTGATCTCTTCCATGACTGTTAATTTCCAACTCAGATCATCCAAAGCTTCCTGTATATTCCATGGAACAAACAAGTGTGAAATCCTAGAGGTGAAAGCTTTCTGGTTTTTTGACAATCTTTGATAGGAAAGGTAATTGGAAATAGGATGATTAGTGCAGTTTCGAACACCTTTCCTAATTGCTATAGAAACATAAAGATCAGGAATAGTAGGTAAACAATTAGACACAATGGGAGAAATCAAAGCTGGACTTGGGATATAGTTACCTGAAATTTCGGTGTCAAAACTCGGATTTTCAGACTGGTGTTATGCAGGCTTGACTTTCGAGTCTTTATCCGTAAGATGAAATATCATCCTATTACAAACCCGAAGCCCAAAACTGAGATCACGGTGATCAGTAATTATTTTCTGGAAAAATGATATTGGGAAGTGGGGTAGAAATTTCTCAAAAATTATCTTTTATTTCACTTGTCTCTCCCTGAAGGGAATTTTTGATAAAATAGGGAGTTGTTTCTAAAAAAAAGACACATCGATGCTCATAAAAAAAAATTTTGTTTGAGGATCGAAACACTTATACCCCTTTTTGTTTGACGAATACCCTAAGAATACACATTTTATAGCACGTGGTTCAAGTTTTGAACGAAATTGACATGGAACATGAACATAGTCAGTACACCCAAAAACATTGACAGGCAAATCAGAAAACAATCTTATTTCAGGAAAAAAAATTTTAAGACAATCAAGAGATGTTTTGTATTCTAACACCTTAGTAGGCATCCTGTTTATCAAATAAGAGGCTATTAAAATTGTTTCACCCCATAAATACTTAGGAACATGCATATAAAACATTATAGCACGTGCTACTTCAAGTAAATGTTTATTTTTTCGTTCTACAATGTCATTTTGTTGAGGGGTATCACGGCAAGTAGATTGATGAAAAATATCTTTTTCTTTCAAAAAATCACCCAACTGCTCATTAAAATATTCTATTCCATTGTCAGAATATAAAATACAAATTTTAGTTTGAAATTGGTTTTCAATCATAGTGTAAAATTTTTTTAACAAATTTCTCGCTTCAGATTTTTTATTCATCAGATAAATCCAACATAAACGTGTATGATCATCAATAAATATTACAAACTATTTTTTCCAAAGAGAGCAGTAATTTTAGATGGACCCCAAACATCACTATGAATCAAATAAAAAGGTTTGGAGGCATGATAACTCTTTGGCAAATATGTTGAACGATGAAATTTTGCAAAAACACAAGTTTCACCATGTAAAGAGCAATCAATGCCTTTAAATAATTTTGGAAATAAGTTAGTAAAGAAAATTAGGATGCCCTAGCCTATAGTGCCATAACATTATTTTTTCTCGAACCGAGTTTGAACTGATACTGTTAAAAACCTGAGCTTTTTTATTACTAATAGGTATTTCATCCAAGTAGTAAAGACCTTCAATCATCCTAGCACGCCCAATAATCATCCCCGTGTTCTGGTCCTGAAATTCACAGTGTGATTTAAGAAATATAATACGACAATTAGAATCTTCAGATAGTTTACTAACAGACAAAAGGTTGTAGGCTAATTTAGGAACATGATGAACAGAATTGAGATTAATTTTCTCGGTCAGTTTAATAAGTCATTTTCCTGCAATAGGTGAAAAACTACCTTCGACAATTCTAATTTTCTCATTTCCAAAACAAGGGGAATAAGTATTGAATAATGAAAACAACTAGACATGTGATCTGAGACTCCAAAATCTATGATCCATGGAGAAGATTTAAATAAGAGAGAGCTTTAGGATTTCTACCTGTTTATGCCAAGGAAATACTAGGAATACCAGATGAGAAGTTGGATTTTATCAGCTTCAAGAGTTCATCAATTTGCTCTTTGTTGAAGGAGCCTGAGTCGGCTTCATTGGCCATAGGAATTCTACAATTTTTCTCTCCTTGCTTGCTACTTTCCTAGTTGGCAAGTTTGCCATGAATTTTCCAACATGTCTCACGTGTATGGCGAGGCTTGTTGCAGAAATCGCACCAAACTCGTGGCTTATCATCAGACCTGCGCTAGTAATCTGCAGCCTTGTATTTAGAATCAGTAAATAAGGTAGATTTTTCATTGACTCTCTAACACTCCTTTTTCTGAGCATGACACTCCTTCGGCTTTCTTCTCTTCTGACTTCAGCAAATACTTCACCAATGGATGGGAGAGGGGGTCTCCCAATGATCCTTTCTCGTACTTCATCAAAGTCGATATTGAGACCAGCAACAAATTTATAAATACCCGTCTTCTATGGTTTTCTTATGGTGGTTGCAATCATCAGCAAATTTCCATTCGTATGTGCTGAAGAGGTTAAGATCCTGCCACAACCTTTTCAACGAATTGAAGTATTTGGTGACGGAATCATCTCCTTAATGAATATCCCCCAACTTTAAAGTCAATTCAAAAACCTGAGATTGGTTACCCAAATCAGAATACATTTAACTGACATTATCCCATAACTCTTTTGCCGTAGGATAGCACATATAATTGGTGTTTATATCCCACTCCATGGAGTTGACTAGCCATGCCATAACCATGGAGTTTTCAGCATCCCATACGGCATGCATCGGATCATCAACAACATGAGTCTTCTTGTCACCAGTGATATAACCGATTTTTCCTTGCCCATGGATATACATTTAGACGGATTGCGACCACCGGAGAAAGTTGTCCCCATTCAGCCAGATAGTGGTAATTTGGATTGAATGATCGTTGGAATGGTGTTGTGGAATCTCAGGAGGTTTTACCGTGATAGTGGCAGGGATTATAGTGGTTTTGGACGTGACTTGTGACATGGCTACTACAACCTCGCTCTGATACCAACTTAGAAAATATGAGAAAAAATAATTACTTTTTCACTCTTACAATAGAATAGGTACAAGGCTCTTCTTTTATAGAAAGAATTTTACAATAGAAAATGATACTAATGAAAAAAAGGAAATTAATTAAAGTAATTAAGACTAATTAAAGACTTTCCTATTTTTCCTGATTTGTATATCTTTTACAGTCTATATTTACATAAGAAATGATCCTGTAATTATGACTCAATCAAAGATTTTAATGAGAGTTAATTTCCAACACACACACACACATATATATATAAAGATGTAATTATTAGAGTAAAGGCTCCAAGACGATCAACCCAAGGATTTCCTATTAATAAAGTTATATCAAAGACCAACTTGAAGTTCATATCTCTTGCACTAGTCATGGATGAATTTGAGATGCATTACCAGAGTCGTAAGAGTTTTAATATCGAGGTTCGTTTATCAAAAAATATAGAGGGATTGATAAAGTTGTTTTACACAGGATGCAAGCAAGATAGTTTAAATGGAAGAGAGTATCAGGTGTTCTTTGCAAACATAAAATACTTTTATAGCTTAGAGGCATGTTTTACAAAATAGTTATAAGAAGTTGAATGTCGATTATGACTCGAGCACACAAGCAAAAAATGAGAGTTGCAGAAATGACATTAAGGTGTATCCGCAAACATAGAAGGATGGTTAAATAAGAAATGAGAACGTTAAAGAGACAGTTAGTAGTACATTTATGAAGAGAAAACTCTGAACATTTAAGATAGTATGAATATATATTTAAGCAACTAATAAATATCCCAGTTCGGCGATGTGAGACCATGATATATACGCACATTAATAGAGGCAGAGCGAAGAAGGCTTGGTTAGTAATGATAAAACATGATAAAAATTGATTTAAATATAAATGATGATATAGTAAGGGTTCGAGCTCAATGACAATGACGTAAGAGGATCTATATAGTCAATCTTACTTGAAGAATAAAAGTTTGGTTGTATTTGTTGTATGATCAAACAAAATTAAATTAAAATCAAATGATATAATTTTAAATTATTTCACCACATTTAATTTTTTTTATTTAGGGTTTTATCATACAAAATATAAAAAATTATATTTAAGCTCAAGTTCTTATGAAATGTTTATAAATAAATTTCACATAATCACATAAAAAAATGTGATTTCAAACAAAATTAAATCATCAAAAAATGAAAATTCCTATGTGCTTCAAATTTGAAATTGCTTCCATTGTCATTGCTTATTTTAGCATTATCCCTAATAAAGGTTAAATGATTATAAGCATAAAAGATTTTACAATTAGAGACGTATAGAATTTTACATAATTAAAGAATAAAATTAAAAGTAAATATTAATTGATAGAGAGATTCTGTAAAGACAATGCCATATATATGGATGCTCTTATCCATTCATTGGAGGGAGCCTCTTAAAAAAATACTTGAAATCCCAAGCTTGTTATACAATTCAAATCACATCATAACGAAATAGTATATCTTTGTTGTTGAAAATTGCAATCAAATGCAAACAGATATTGTTGCAACGAATGCATTGCTAAGTATTGTATCACTAGTTGCATTAATATTAAACACGAATTTAGTATAACTTTTCAAAAATCAAGACAATTTTGAAGAACTTTCATCTATATATTCATGTTTGAACATCAATTAAATAACTTTTAAAGATGCATATTTTTAGTCAGATTCAACAAGGAATTGCTAGAATTTAGCACCTTGAAAATCTTAAATTTACCATTCAAACTTCTAGATAGTAGCACAAAAAAGAATGCCACTGCAAGCAAATTGGAATCATGAGTTGTTAACAAGTCAGCCCTTGCATAGTTGTGAATAAGAAATATTGGGATTTGTTTGCATAATGTTAGAAAACTTGAGCATATTAGAATAAAGAAAATTTGGTGAAGACATGGAAGTACCTGCATTTATCAATGTCAAGCCAACTTTTGATTGGTATATTGCTCTCATGGAGAGAATTATCTTTCCATCTATTATTTCCTCAACCAAACCCTTTGTCCTTCTGTCAATCACCTAGGATCCAATACAATTTAATCATGTTTGGTTTATCAAATTCAATAAATCTAAAAGAGCTGCAAAAAGCAAATGCATTGGGTATCCTTTGGAGCATAAGTGGCTGCAATCAAAAGCCACTATGTTGAAAAACAGGATCTTCAGTAATAGAATAAAACCATATCATATATTTATCTAGCTAACATGATAAGCTTGTTAATATTTCAGTAAATCATTATGACCATGTAGGTGAAATCAGGATATATGTTAAAGAGCCAACATTTATATTGTAAATTTTCTTCTTCTTTGACAAAAGTGAAAAAGATCTTAGAGACATACAAAGCTCCATTTTGCATTTAGATGGTAACCTATGAAAGGGGAACTTTTGGGTCTCTTTGACCCTAACTAATCTATTTATTTATCAATTAGACCAGCTTGGTACACAAAGTTTCCGTCAATGTAGGGTCCAGGAGAAGGGTCTATTGTACACAATCTTATCATATTTTGCAATAGGTTGTTTCCGAGACTTAAACTGGTCACACGACAACAACTTTAATTGTGCACCAAGGCTCCTCTTCGTATTTATCAATTATATCATATATATTTATAAAAAGACCCCTACATATTTAGAATGAAATATTTTGGTATTCAATAATCAACCTCAAGCTGATTGAAAGGAATTACAAATGCCAACTTCTTACAAATTTATATCTTCAAAACTAGAAAAGGGCAATCTGGTGCATGAAGCTCCCTCCATGCGAGGTCCAGGGAAGGGTCTATTGTATGCAGCCTTATCCTACTTTGTCAGAGGTTGTTTCCAGGACTCGAACCCGTGACCTTTTAGGTCACAAGGCGGCAACTTTACTATTGTGTCAAGGCTCCTCTTCATCATCAAAACTAGAAAGCAATGCAAAAATCATTTCAGATCTGATGCAGGAGTTAGATTTTTATTATTATTTTTGTTAATTTTATCATTTTCAATTTTTTTTGGTATTTAGGATATTTTTATCTTTAGGGCATTTTTGGTTATTTATTTATTTTTTTTATATTTTAGGATTTTAAGTCCGTTTAGAATTTTAGGATTTATTTTTTCCTTTTTATTAGGATCTCTTTCCTTCCCTTACAAGATAAGAATTAAGGTCTAAATATTGAGATTTCTTTCCCTTTTGCATCTTAAAATTTTGAGTCTATATAAGAGTCTTGTTTAGTTGTTTAAAATCAATCATTTATTATTATATAAAATTCTCCTTTTTTGAGAAACTTAGAGGACGGTGGTATTCTTCTCTTGCCTTCTCAATTCTCCTATTCTCATCAACCCGCAAGATAATCATTATTCTGTCTGATATCATTTTTTTGACTATCGTTGCATTTAATCCTCTCACGAAAGACTAAATAGTAATGTGCATGGCAATCCAATTATCACAATATAATGTCATTAGTTTATATAAAACTACCCTACTCAGTTATTAATTGTTGGGCAAAATAAGTGCCACAACTGTGGCAAGAACGATCACTTTGCTCGGGAATGTACTGAGTCAAAAAAGGTAAATCCATATTTATCTTCATTTTATGAGCATTATGTTGCTAGTTCAGTATTATTAATTGATTCTTATCATTTGTAGATTATAGATTCAGGAGCAACGAACCATGTAGCTCGTGATTGAGCAACATATGTTGAGTACCGTCGGGTACCAACTGGTAATAAATGGATATATGTGGAAAATATTGTAAGGATTGAAATCAAAGGAATTGACACTTATAAACTCAACCTTCGTGATGGATATACCTTGCTTCTACATGATGTCCTATATGCTCCCGAGATTAGACGGACTCGTTAATAGTCATCTTGATTTGGATTATTGTATAAGTTTTTACAGTTTGTGTGAAACTAAGAATTAACTCTATGTATCGAATGATTTCATGGTTCTTGATGTAAAACCATATGTTAATTGTGAAAATAATAGTTGTTTTTCAAACATTGCTCTTACTAGTGATGCTAATGTTAATGATGAGGTTTGGCCTGCTAGATTGGGACATATAGGACAACATAGAATGAATAAATTGGCTAAAGAGAGTCTGCTAGGCACTCATGCTAAAATTAACTTGTCTATATGTGAGCATTGTCTTGCTAAAAAAGCAACTAGGAAACCATTTGGTAAGGTTATTACGGTTGAATCACCATTGCAATTAATTCATTCGGATATTTGTGGTCCAATGAATATGAAGGCAAGACATGGAAGTTCTTATTTTATTACATTAATTTATAACTTTACATGCATGTCTATTTGACTTCTCATAAATTTGAAGCATTAGATTGCTTCAATCATTATTTGAATAAAATTGAGAATCAATTGGAACGTCAGGTTAAAGTCTTTCGCACTGACCGTGGAGGTGAACATTTATCTGATCAGTTCAAGACAATATGTAATGAGATCTGGATCATTAGAAAGCTAACTATCCCCTGATCAAGACAATATGTAATGAGATCTGGATCATTAGAAAGCTAACTATCCCTGGGGTTGCTGACAGAAAAAATCGAACTATTCTAGATATGGTTAGGTCTATGATGACTCTTCTAGATATGGATGATGGCTCAAGCTAATTTGCCTATTTCCTATTGGGGAAATGCATTATTAGCTGCAGCCTATATACTTAATCTAGTGACTTCGAAATCAGTTCCATCTACTCTATATGAACGTTGGACAAACAGAAAACCGAATTTGAATAATCTGAAACCCTAGGGCCAGCTACTTATGTTCATAATAAAACTCACAAATATGAAAAATTAGAACCCAAAGGTAGAAAGTGTACTTTTGTAAGATACTCTAATACTATATTCTAATACCTCTAAGGGTTATGTTTTCATTAGTGAGCAACAAAATAGAACCATCTCTGAAAGAGAGTCAAGAGATGCTATTTTTCTCGAAACTTAATTCCCAACAAGAGGTGAAGTTGATAAGACGATTCCTTTATTTGCGATAGAAGATATTATTCCTTTATTAACACATCAGGTATCACAAGAGATACCTGAACCTATTCAACCAAGTGAGAGTTAATTGTCAATGAATAAATCAATTTCTAAACAGTCTAACCTACGAAGTAGTCAGATTATTCCTCGGAGAAGACTTGACATCGAGAATGAGGTATTAATGATTCTCCCAATTGACAATAAGGAATCTCGAACGGTTGAGTAAGCATTGAGATGTTCAGTGAGAGAAATGGAAAGTTGTAATTGATGAGGAAATGGAATCTATGAGAAAGAATCAAGTTTGAGATTTAGTCAATCTACCTTTGGGTCGAAGGGTTATTGGGAATAAGCGGATTCTCAAAATTAAGAGGAAATCGGATGGGTCGATTAATCGATACAAAGCTCGTTCAGTTACAAAAGGATATACTCAAATAAAGGGTATTGATTTTGAAGAGACATTCTCCCCTGTTATGAAGTTTTCGTCAATACGTGTCATCCTAGTTATAGTAACATATTTTGACTTAGAATTACATCAAATAATAATGGTAATCTTGACGAAGAAGTATATATGGCACAGCCAGAAGATTACATTGCTGGAAGCCAAGAGAATTGAGTATATAGACTTAAGAAGTCTATACATAGGCTAAAGCAAGTGTCAAGACAATAGAACGTAAGATCTAATGAAGTTATTTTGTTTTATAGTTTCGAAATGATCAATGAGGGTCATTGTGTTTAGTTAAGAAAAAAAAATTGTCATCTAATTATTATACGTTGATGATATGCTAATAGCTGGAAATGACATAGAGTTTGTGATGAAAGTCAAATCATGGTTGTCATCAAAATGGCATAATAGATATGGTGATGACATAATAAATATGAGAGAAACTGAATACATCTTAGGAGTGAAGATCATTAGAGATCGAACAAAAAGACTTTTGGATTTGCCTCAAGAAGCTTATATCACTAAGATGCTACAACACTATAATATGTCATATTGCAACATTGAATAAACACCAGCAGCGAGTGGTAATGTTATGAACAAAAGTATATATCCCACGACTCCTGAAGAAATAGTCTAAATAAAGAAAAAAAATCATATATCAGTGTCATTGGTAATTTGATGTACACTATATTGTGTACTCGTCCTGATATAAGCTATGCAGTCAGCTTAGTTAGCCGTTCCAATCGAACCCAGGATCAAGATATTGGAAAGCGGTGAAAAGGATATTCGGATATCTCAAAGGGACATCAATTATTGTCTCTGCTTCCAAAGATCAAAGTTGAGCCTGAAGGGCTACACAGATGCAGATTGAGCAAAGAACCTTAATGACAGAAAATCCACAGCTGACTAACCTTCTTGTTGAATGGTGGCATATCTCATGGAACAACAAGAAATGTAGCGCTGTCGACAATGGAAGCTGAGTATGTGGCTTGTGCAGCGGCTGTACAAGAAGTTGTGTAGTTAAGAAGGTTCTTGAATCATCTAAGGATTATTAAGGACAGTTGGGAGTCATGTTATAGTATATTATGACAATCAAGCTATTATAATTTTTTTCAAGGATCCCAAATATCACAGTAAGGGCAAGCATATAGAAATTAAGTACAATTTTGTAAGAGATATTATTGATAAGAAAAAGATAATTTTTGAATATATCTCTACACGTGCTATGCTTGCATCTTTTTACTAAGTCATTGACTAAAGAGTCATTTCAAGGACATGTGAAGTCTTTCGGACTTTGCAAAATGTAACACATTATAAAAATTATTATTATATATATATATATATATAATATCATAATCTATTCAGTGTAAATGTATTTATTATATTCAGATAAAAGTCTCGGTGAGCGACAGATTAAGATTGATCCACTCATAAAGGCAATCATCTTTATTTGTTAAGTATAAATAAAGGTAAGACTGTTACTTATGGGACAACTTATGTAGCTGTGAATAGAGACATATCCATAAGTTGGGATCGCCTTGATAATTATGTCAAGATGAGATCATTTATGTATTAACAATGATAGGAGTAAATGAACCCACCATTAATTGAACCTGCTAAAGGTCATATTGAAATTCACAAGTTGAATTCAGGATTAGACATTAGGTATATCTAGATCGAAATTTGTACAATGTTAAATTTTGAGAAAAATATGCATTCTTTTTGGTAAAGAGAAAATATCGTAGGATGTGATTCATGCCTTATGTGTTATAGCAACAATAAAGGTAGTAAAAGAATAGATTTCTACTTCTCTACTATGTGAGACCCTTGAGATTATAAATTAATCTCAATCTTACCCTAAGTGACTATTTAACTGTCTGCTTGAAGTTCTAATCAATGTTTGCTACTTTAGTATATATCCTATTGGCATAGATGATTCAGTCAACGGAGCATAACTAGGAAAGCGATGATTGATTAGAATGAATAGATTCTAGCTAAAAATGAAGATTAAGATAAATTTACATCTTTGGCATTTATTCACGGTCGACCAGTTACATTTTTTGTTAAGTACTTAAAATGTGATTATGAATAATTGTATTAATTAGAGATTCTGAATATGCTCTTAACATAATAATCATTATAAGAGATTAGAGATGTTCATATTGATTCAAATGATTTAATTCATCATTTCATGTGAAACTTATTCAAGAATTATGAGTGGCATGGATCCATTTTAGAAATTAAGTCACCAATCATCTATTTCAGAAAATAACTAAAAGCCATTAAATCCAAAGTGGATTACATGCATTTAAAATAGGTATTGACCTTGGTGGACCAGCTATAGAGTATTTTGTTCATTGGCTATAGATGAGTCTACAAGTGAGCATTAGGAGAAAAAGTAGAGACCCATAAACATAGGCTTGGTTGCAAGTGATACACATAGATGCAGGTGTTATCAATGTGAAATGCATCTAGTTGGTGGTTAAAGTGCATAAAGAGCTTGCAATTGCAATATATTATGCCTGCAAGATATGGCAAATGGATATAAAAATCACCTTCCTTTATACCAACATCAAGGAAAGAGATGTATATAAAAGTAAATGGATATAAAAATCGCCTTCCATGTTTACTTGAGAGCAAAAGTAGGAAGGCAATAAGTTAATAATTGTTCTGTTATCTACTTGGCTAGTAAATGAGAGAGACATTAGAGATGAAATTAGGTCCATCCACATCTTTAAAACCAGTAATTGTTACATTAGTGAAAATGAAGGGGAAGAAATGTGCAACATCTTCATTTTATATTTTGGCTATTATGGGAACAGTGATAAATTACAACAAGTGTATCATCCGCATCGCCCTTCAACAATTGGTGCAAAAGGAAACTATTCTAAATTTCTCTTCTATTTTTCCCATTCAAGCAAAAAAAAAAATTAAATTTAGTTTTCTTGTTTCCCTACATTGAACTGAGTTTCTTTCCTCATCCTTTGGAGCATTAGGAAAGTATATCAACATGAAATTGTAGAAAAAAAGTTTGTGGAATCTCCAAATATAGCTTGTCAAATTATAATACAGAATTTGGTAAGTTCAAATAATAAGTTCTTTCAGTTAATCATAATTTAGCTATATTTAATATCACATGCAAATAGAATCGCAGGATACCAGAATATGGGAGGCACTGGATCCAGAACGCAGTCCAATGTCATATGATGAAACATGGGCCCATTCACTAATTTTGAATAGCCACCTGAAATGCAACACGTCAATCTGGATTTACTAGCTAGAAAACAAATATATTAGTTCCAGGTGCAAGAAAAAAATCAGAAATAAGCTTTACCCATAAGATGCTTGTTTATCAGTTAGAAATCCACCGGTCATAATGTGATTCCCAGTACCCTCATCAAAACATAAAGACATATGGATCATATCATTCAAGTTGTCAAACTTCCCAAGATCCTCACCACATACAGGACAGTTACTGATTAGCGGTTCACTGCAGTACCACACATATAACACTACGTCATAAAAAAGTTATGTAACAACTTGTTCATTTCAGGGTTAATTAATCAAATCCTATACCATCAGATTTCAACAATTTTATCTACAAACATCAACAGTCATAATTTGGTGCGTGAATGAATTCTATACTAGTGGATTTTAAAATTTCATCTTCAACCATTTATTGTCATAATTTGATGCATAAATAGAAATGTGTCAGCCATTAATAAATTTAACTAAATTGATGGGATAGCAACCTTATCAGTCAGCAAGCCACCGGGGCTATGGTGCAGCGGTAGGGCAACTAGTCGCTATCCCAGACATCCGCGGTTCGATCCCCAACTACGGCATATTTGCAGGAATTTTTTCTCCAAATGGGGCGCGAACCCTGGGACGCTGGGCTTCTAGACCGCCCACTGCGAGCGCTTCCCGATTTACCCTAGCGGCCGGTGGAAAACTGTCATGTGGCCGGGCCGGTCGCCCGAGGTTGGTTGGAAAAACCTCGTTAATCTTTTTTTTTTTGTTAAAACTAGCAAAACTTCAAGTCACATTGGTTATATAAAAGCCATTTTTAATGTCAAAATTAAATGTGAATGAGAATAAAGTGTGGTTTTTAAGGATTTTAATATAATTTGGCATCTTTCTAGATTGACAAGAAATATAACATTAAGCTGAGACAACCACCTCATTGCTTAACCATGATCTAAGATATACTTAACTATTATTTTTATTTTTAATAGGATCAGATTGGCATAAATTGTTGAGTTTAGCTATCAAATTGTTAGTCCTAAACCCTCTAGCTCAGGATATACTAATAGATTAACCATTGTTAATGAGGTAACTTGAACAATAGGGGCCACAGCTGGTAAGAATGTAGTCATGACAAAGTTGCACATGGATAATACCTTTCCTGATGAACAGCTAAAAGTGTAGCCAACTCATCTAAGTCAACTACGCCATCACCATTCTTGTCTGCTCGCTCAAAGAGCTCTTTTGTCTATTTAAGAAAAATTAATGGTAACCATGAATCTCAACATCAGAATGATGTTGGTGTGATGAAAATTACTTACAGGGTCAAGAAAGTTGATATGAAAAAGAATCATGAAGTAAAAAAGAAAGACAAACAAAAACATTTAAATAAACAGGAAAATTACAGACCTTACTTGCTGCTGTTTGATTACCAAATGCATTGATCAACTCAGCAAATTCAGAATATGATAGTTGACCATCACTGTTTAGATCCTACGGAAAATATGTAAAATTTCAACTCTTATCAATTATCCAGAAAAGTGGTTTACAATCTAATGAAGTAAAAATGTAGAGTTTTGAGTTTAGAGTCAAATATTACAATTTAAACCAGTTGTAGACAACCATTTGGAACTCTGTCATGGATATCTATTAACCCACCAAAATAACCTTAGTAACCTATCAACAAATGAATGGATATAGAATTCCCTTCAGTGAAGACTGAGTGCTAGTGCTACATTAAAATGACTCCTGGAAAGTCATCCAATTTACTTAAAACTTATTTAACTCTCTCACAAAGCAAACATAATTTACTGGGTTTGAAATCTTCTTTCAAGCAACATGACCGAATTATTGGAAATCAATATTCAAGTAGATACAATATATCTGCTTATTAATTCACAATGGAATAGAGATCCTAAAATGCTCCATCAGTTCAAATCGTAATATAGTGAGGAAATCATGTTCTCAGGTTGAGTTTGCAAAAGGAAACCCCCAGACAGAAGGATATTGATAAATGTAGATATTCAAAAAAATGTAATCTAGTCATAGTATATGAAATGAGAATACACATGGCTCAAAATTATGAAAGTTCACTTGTTCGTATTGTTTAGTGGTGAATGTGTATTGCATTAGCACAATTCTATATATCTGATATACATGCAGAGTGATATAAATATATGCCACCAAGAGTGATATAAATATATGTGTACCGTGAGTATACATAAACATAATATACAAAGGCCTTTAGAATTAGATTAAAAAAATGCTAAATCCCATGGCAAAATTGATGGCTGTTTGTTAGAAATGGAACTAATTTTACAATAACATCACTATTAGCACTATGCACATGAACAAAATAAGAATTTAAAAAGGACAGTCTGGTACATGAAGCTCCGGCCAATGTGGGGTCACAACAAGCACCAATCCAAAGAAGGGGGAGGAAGAGAGGAAGAAAATCAAGGGTCGTAGGGCTCGGCCGTTAGGAGTAGATTTTTCGTAATTTTGAATAGTCATTCATGAGATTGCTAAGGTACGAGCGATTATTATAGCAACATGAACAGGGCACAAATGAGCTTACACCAGAGAGACTTGTGAGATCGATATAGAGACAACGAGGCCAAGGGAAGAGACCCATTCTTTATAAGAGAACAGGAATAAGGAATGAAGATTATTATTGTTATAATAAGAAAATTCTCAATACACTAAAGTTACAAGATGTAAGACCTATTTATATACAAAGTTAGAGGTCTATTCTAGGAAATAAATAGGCTTATTTATATACAAAGTTAGGAGTCTGTTCTAGGAAATAAATTAGGATTCTATTCTAGGGAGTAATTTGTATATTAGGTAAAATACAAATTAGGATATATATAGCTAATACTCCCCCTCAAGTTGGGGCAAAGATATTAATCAAGCCCAACTTGTTACAAAGATAATCAATCTGGACCCCATTTAAAGTTTTTGTGAAGATGTCGCCTAGTTGTTCTTTAGTTTTTACATATCCTGTAATAATTAAGCCTTGATGAATTTTTTCACGAACAAAATAACAATCAATTTCAATGTGCTTAGTTCGCTCATGAAACACAGGATTTGATACAATGTGAATAGCAGCTTAATTATCACACCACAGTTTTGCTGGTACTAAAATTTTAAGTCCTACTTCAGTTAATAGTTGATATATCCATATTATTTCACACACAGACTGTGTCATAGCCCTATATTCTGACTCTGCACTGGACTGTGATACAACGTTTTGCTTTTTACTCTTCCATGAAACTAAAGTTCCTCCAATCTGGACCTTCTATTCATTTTAGAACCTGCCCAATCTGCATTTGAAAAATATTCAATATGAGTGTGCCCATGATTTTTATATACGATACCCCATCTGGGTGCTCCCTTCAAGTAACACAAAATTTGTTCTAGCATTGCCCAATGATAAACTATTGGAGATGACATAAACTAACTAATAACACTAACCGAATATTGAATATCTGGACGTGTCATAGTAAGATAATTCAACATCCCAACCAACCTTCTATATCTCATTAGATGTTTAAATAGTTCTCCATCTACTATGAGGTCCACGTTTTGAGTTATTGGAGTACTACAAGATTTTGCCCCTAATTTTTTTGTCTCAGTTAATAAGTCAAGAACATATTTTCTCTGAGGTAGAAATATATCTTTTTTACTTCTCATAATTTTAACAACTAAGAAATACTTTAGCACCCCTGAGTCTTTTATATGAAACTGAGTAAGAATGAAAGATTTGAGAGATGAAATTCTCGTAGTATCACTTCTAGTAATAACAATATCATCCACATATACAACTAACAGAATAATACCTGCTCCTGACTGCTTATAGAACACAGAATCATCAGACTTGCTTTTCGTCATACCAAATTTTTCAATAACTTGACTAAATTTTCCAAACCAAGCACAAGGACTTTGTTTCAAACCATACAAAGATTTCTGAAGACGACAAACTCGCCCCATCTCACCCTGAGCAACAAAACTAGGAGGTTGCTCCATATACACCTCCTCTTGAAGATCATCACTCGAAGTTGGATCTGATAACGAAGTAGTAGGTGCAAGAGATGAATCAATAGGTTGACGCCTGGAGTATACTTGAATAATAGGAGGCTTGACCAGAGCTAGTTCCGAAACAGGTGCGGATGTTGTGATAGAATATACCAATAAATCATCATCTTCCCTTTGAGAAGTCGGGATAAGTGAGGATGAGAAATAAGGTGTGTCTTCCATTAAGGTGACATCAATAGAGACAAGATATTTGTTAATACTGGGGCAAGAACACCTATAACCTTTCTGAAGACGAGAATAACCAAAGAAGATACACTTTAAAGACTTGGGATCTAATTTAGTGACATGTGAACGAACATCCCGAATAAAACAAGTGCTACCATATCCTAGGATTGACAGGATACAATGACTTATTTGGAAACAAAATTTTGTAAGGAATCTTACCATGAAGAACAGATGAAGGCATGCAGTTAATGAGAAAGCATGCCGTAGAAACCACTAAAAGAGAATCACAAGATCACTGATTGCATGTTTATATTAGTATGTGCATATTGTCTGATACTTTACATTGTGGATAACATGGTATGTGGTGTCGCACAGAAGATCATGTTATCAGCCCCTTGTAAAGTATAAGTAGAGGCCCACAACTGAGATGGATTTGGACAAACCATCGGGATGGTTGTAGTGTAATTTGGTATTGGTCTATCTTGACCATAAAATTAAACTAGTGTACTTTGTGTGCATTGAGCAGGACCGACATAGAGGTGATTCAATTTATACTGACTATATAATTGAATCATACCTCAGTTATTATGGAGTACATGCTCTTAATCCCGATATAATAACGAGCACATATACTTAATAGTTATTTCTTTGATTTACCAATGGGCGAGATTTATTCTGTTAAATCGATAAGCCCGGTAAGTTGGAAAATAATATTTTTTACATGGTGTGCCGTTGATTATAGAAGGAAACCGTGTCCTGATGAGTCGGATTGATGATGTCCCCTTGAGGAGCTCATAAGGTTCATCATGTTAAATCCTGCAGGCGGACTTGGTCCGACATGATGATAAGGTTGAGTGGTACTACTCAAGGAGTTAGATGTTAATTAATTAAATTGTCAATAATTTAAATTAATCAACGGACATATGATATCTTAAACACGGGGAGATACTTGTACTCATAATAGGTGGAGTCCATATTTAAATATGGGGGTTGGTGAGGTAGATCAATGAAGATCCTTTAGTGGAATGGATCTTCATTAATGGATCGGGCCTTGATCCATTAGGTGGTCAAGACCTAACTCCTCCTCATGGTCCCTATTGTAGCCCTATATATACCCATGTAGCCATGAGACTAAGGCATACGATTCATCCAAGAGAACCCTAGAGCCTCTCTCTCTTTTTTTCTCATCTTCTCTCTCCTAGGTCAAATTTATGGCGCCGGCTAGAAGGAGGAAGAAGGAGCTCGGTGAGGGAAGAGGAAGGGCTTTGGTTGCTTCCTCCTCCCTTGGTTGCCTTTTCCTTTCCTCCCCTAAGGGCATGCGCGAGTTCGTAGGAGGAGAAGTGGTCGCCGGCGGCTCTTCTTCAAGCTTGAAGTTGACCGGCGGTAAGGAAAAAGGAAGAAGGAGAGTTGGGTTTTGGATTGGCTTGTGGAGAGAGTTCATCTCTTCTTCTTCTTCTAGTCCTTCTTCTTCATCTTGTTCTCCCCTTCCTCTTCGCCGTGCGTGAGCTGGGAGCAAGGAGGAGGGGCGGCGGTAGCAACCAAAGCAAAGGCTTTGGCCAGCGGCAAGGAAGGAGGGATCCCGGGATCCTAGGGTTTCGGCCAAGCTAGGGAGAAGAAAGAAGGTGCCTTGGTGACTTCGGTTCTTGGTGGATCGTCGCCCACACGACGTCCAAGAAAGGAGGTCATACAAGAGAAGATCGCGAGGTAAAAGAGAAGGTATAACTTCTCCTTTGGGTTCCTTTATTCTCTATTCTTGCATGTGGTTAATTAATTATCTTGTTAATTATTTGTTAATTAATTATGATAATTAATTATCTTGGACCCCCAATGAGAAACACAAAAACCGGCGATCCACTCATCGTCTATTCCGCAGCTAATCGGTTGGACGAGATTGATCGCTAGAACAACTTGGTTGTTTAAGCGATCACTCGAATCGGTTAGCACGACGATGAGACCGTCGTTTGGGAAATAGGTCTCCATTCGGATTGAAATTTTTAATCCGTGGACATGGAGAGGTTTCCAATGCGCGACCCCGTATCTCCTTGGTGAAAACCATCAACCGCATCTGCCCAAAAAGACTTGGGAACATTCATTTGAAATATAAGGGCCCGTGCAGTCTCAAGAAGATGTCTGTTCTTACGCTCAGCCACACCATTTTGGGATGGAGTATCAACACAAGAGGTTTCATGAA
This sequence comes from Boesenbergia rotunda, assembly GCA_024364735.1. NCBI lineage: Eukaryota > Viridiplantae > Streptophyta > Magnoliopsida > Zingiberales > Zingiberaceae > Boesenbergia > Boesenbergia rotunda. The sequence continues at coordinate 72,808 of JAGFNQ010009589.1, forward strand.
GCATACCATTCTGACTCATATAAGTTTGAAATAGACTAGATGTATATTCCTTAGCATTATCACTTCGCAGAGTACGGATGGAAGTATTGAATTGAGTCTTAATCTCGACACAAAATGCACAAAATAGAGAAAATAACTCAGAACGTTTTTTCATTAAATATAACCAGGTTACACGAGAATAATCATCTACAAAAGTGACAAAACAACTAAAACCAAGTTTACACAAAATAGGACAAGGACCCCAAATATCGGAATGAACCAACTCAAAAGGTATAATAGCATGTTTATTTATTCTAGGATTAGAACTAAGACGGTGATGCTTTGCAAACTGACATGACTCATAATCTAATGAAGACACTTTACTATATTGTGGACAAAGCTTGTTAAGCGAAGGAAGAGATAGATGACCTAACCTACAATGAGCCTCAAAAGGAGTAGTTACACTCGAGCAAGCGAAGGATCTTGGGACAGGTGGATCAAGAATATAGAGACCTCCAGACTCATGTCCTTCACCAATAATCTTCTTCGTCAAAAGATCCTGAAACAAACAATGATTGAGAAAAAATGAAATGCAACAATTAAGATTACAAGTTAATTGACTAACAGAGAGAAAATTAAAAGATAAATTGGGTAAATATAAGACAAAGGATAAGGAAAGCAAAGGAGTAGGATTGATAGTGTCAGACCCACGAACACAAGATGAAGATCCATCAGCCAAAGTAACAATAGAAGTATTAGATTTGTGTGAAAAAGTAGAAAATAGACTAAAATTTCCTGTCATATGATCCGTGGCACCAAAATCAATGACCCACTTAGAGGATGACGAAACAAGACATGTGTTGTGATTACCTAAATCAGCAATAGCAGTGATAGAGGAAGATGAAGACTTAAGTGATTCCTGATATTGAGAGAACTTGGTAAATTCATCTGCAGAGATAAGAAACGATTTATCAAGGGTATTATTAGTAGATGCAATATGAGTCAGGTGTTTTTACTGATTTTTATACTGAAGTTTTCTACACTCAAACTTTGTATGACCCGGCTTACGACAATAGTTGCATATAATACTACTAGAATTTGACGTTCGAGTTTCAAAATCTTGCGAGTCTCCTTTGTTTCCACTATGAATAGTTGATTTTTTTGGCACATAATTAGTATTACGACTCACCAAAGCACCACTAAGTGAAACAGGTGTAGTATTTTCTATACAAAGAATGCGGCTAAACACATTTTGTAATGAGGTGACCTCAGATCCAGAGAGAACTTGTGATTTAGCGGACTCGAAGTCAGGAGATAATCCAGCAAGGAAGCTCATGACAGTCATCTGCTCCCGTTGGCGTTGTTGAACCTTTACATCAGGGCTAAAGGGTAGCAACATATTAAACTCTTCATATGTCTTTTTGAAAACCATAAAATAATTAATCAGAGACTGGTCTTGTTTTTTCACACAGTAAAAAGCTTTGCAAACCTCATATATGTGGGTGAGATTCCCTTTTCCAGAATATAAAAATTCAAGATAATTCATCAATTCTTTAACAAATTCACAGTGATTGATTAAACCAATTACCTCATTATCAATACAATTAAACAAGCGAGCATCCTCTCTAAGTCATGTCTGTTTCAAATCATCTTGAGGAGGGTCATCGGTCAAATGATCATCTTTATCAATACTCCATAGATAAAGACGAACGGTCTTACTCCAATCTAAATAATTTGAACCATTTAACTTATAGTCCATGATCTTAGACATTTAGGCACCACATCCGTTATAAAGAAAGTCTTATTTTCAGCCATAGAAATAAAACAAAAGAAGCATCTAAAGGATGATTCAAACCAAACACGACAACAACTTACTTTGCAAATAGGGAGGCGAATAGAGAAAGGAAGAAGAGCAACACCAAATCTGAAGCTTGTGCCTGAAAGGCAATACGCAGCAACAAGACAAGCATAAACACTTCAACAGAAGAGAGCACAACTATGGTGTATATGCCAACAGCAGCGAAGCAGGATACGAGAAAACACAGCAACAGGGCAGGAACCAAGCTCTGGGAGGAAGTCGCCCTGCTGTTATCGAGTGGATAAGCAAAAGAAGACTGCTTCAGGAAGTATCTGCACTGAGAGTGATAAAGGAAGCAATCACGGACTGCTTGCAGTGAGAAGCAGCTCTGAATCTTCTTGTTCTGGCAGCAACAGTAATTATTGGGCAACCTTGGGAGGAGGCCCAATGAAGGACGAAGGCAACAGTGGACGTTAATGATAAAGAGCCCTAGATCGGCGCCAAAAGCAAATTGTAACAGATGAGAGATTGATAGGAGGCGAACTGCAGGTCGAAGGAGGTTCAATCCTTCCTTCTAGCGCCAAGCCCTAGATCAATCCCTTCGCACGAACAAAGGTGGCGACCGGCGATGAAGCAAATCCTGGTGATAGGTTGACACGAAGAGGTGAAGCGTCAAAAGAGAAGGGGAAAAAAGAAATCGTGCAAAGCGCCGAAAGAAAAAAAAAAGGAAAAGAGAGAGGAGAAGTGGCGGTGGAAACCTAAGGCTTTGATACTATGTTATAATAAGAGCATTCTCAATAACACTAAAGTTACAAGATGTAAGGCCTATTTATATATAAAGTTAGGGATCTATTCTAGGAAATAAATAGGCCTATTTATATACAAAGTTAGGGGTCTATTCTAGGAAATAAATTAGGATTCTATTCTAGGGAGTAATTTGTATTTTAGGTAAAATACAAATTAGGATATATATTTATATAGCTAATAATTATTAATCAACTTAAACATCAAGATTTGGTAAAAAAGAATTCTGAATTTAGAGAAAATAACCCTTGCATTGATTCCTATTTTTGAAAAAAAAAACATATCAAGTTAAAGTAGTAGTAGAGAAAATAATCACAAAGGCAGTACATTTCTTCTAAGTACTTAATGGAACTTAACAAAAGAAAGGAAAATAAAGAAACAAAGAAATACCACAATTGATAAGATATGCCGTGCAAAGGATTTTTCTGTTTCAATTGGATCCTGTCAAATAGCAAAAGTAGTAGTTTTAGAAACATAGAGAACCAAGCCCAGTATTTCTCTTGCTTCACACAAAATAATGCAGGATGAATATACCTCAACATAACACAGAATTGAAATAGTACCCACGATCATATTAGCTGATGATGGATCCAAGAGGTTCAGTACCTCAATGTTATCCTCGGATTCCTGCAACCATCAGCAAGGAACAACTCTGACTCACAAAGATGAACACATGCTAGATAACAGTACTAGTGGAATTTTATGTTAAACTACAATCAATTTACATGAAATATTAAGCTTAAAGAAAATATACAGGTAAAAGGAGGACAAGCATATAGTAAAAATACCAACCATCAATGACATCAATTATCATGAGAAAATAAAATTTGATCTTCACAGTACAGGGGAGTGAAATTGGCACAGGTATGTGAGGATTCTTCCACCTCGTAGACACTGTTTTTCCTGACTTAGAGTAGCTTCCTTGATATCAAGGCGACATGAGCCAAGGGGATAGTCCATCTGAGCTGAAGGGTGAGACGATGTGAGAACAAGGGCACGCAACACAAGGAAAGAGCAAGTCAAGACCAAGTAGGTGCTTCTTGCGATGAGGAGGCGAGGACATAATACTTCCAGGTGAAACTCTTCCAAGTAAGTCATCTTTCAGGTGAACCGACCAAAGTTTTTAGCTCCTTCAATTAAGCTGCCTTCTTCCTCCTCCCAATTGTCCTCTCCTAATTGGTACCATTGGAAAGTGTTGAAAATAAAATCAATCAATCAAGATATTGGCATGATCTTAGGAATATTCAAGCTGTACAAATCTGTAGCTTTTAGGAAAGTTAATTAATTGTAATTAGTTATTTCCTTTTTTAGTTCCTTGTATATATTTAAAGACAGGGCAAGTAAACTGATTCGATATACAAGAAAAAAGATACAACAATCTTTTTGGTATCAGAGCTACTTCTCATCTTTTTTGAACCCTAGCAACCGATTTCTTTTCTTTCTTTCACCACGTGTGAAGTTCTTGATTCCTCTCCTATTGTGACTTCTAAAACCACTGAAACCAAGAATTCCCATGTTGAGTCTCATCATCTTCAAATCACCACAATCGAACTCAATGAAGGTAATTTTTTGAGGTGGTCTCAACCAGTTAGGATGTAGATCCGAGGGAGGGGAAAGATAGGATATCTCACTGGAGAAACCAAAGCATCTGCAAAAACAAGTTCAGTCTTTGCAACATGGGATCCATAGAATTCTATAGTAATGGCTTGATTGGTCAATTTTATGGAGAAAAACATTAGTACCAACTACATGTGTTATCCCACTGCCAAAGAGCTTTGGGATAATATTTGTCAAATGAATTCTGATCTTGACAAGTTTACGAGTTGCAGTTGTGTCTTGGAGAGATTCAGCAAGGGGAGATAGTGTGACAAGATACTTTAATATCCAAAAAGGCTTATGGCATGACTTGGATCTATTTATTGATGATTATGAATGGAAAAGTACTAAAGATTACATTCATCATCGAATGATTGTGGAGAATAACAGGATTTATAAATTTTTGGCAGCATTAAATGTTGAATTTGATGAAGGGGTAGAATAATTGGCAGACAGCCCCTTCCATTCATTGGAGAGGTATTTTCAGAAGTACAGCGCGAGGTAAGCCGTCGGAATGTCATGCTGGGCAAAAAGGGGACTGATGGATCCCTTGAAAGCTCGGCATTAACTGTTGCTAATGATAACGTTGCTCGATCAAACGGTAATCAATGGAAAACTAAAGGGAAACCTAGAGTTTGGACCACGCCAAAGATACTTGCTGGAAACCAGCAAATTTGAAGGGCAGCAAACCTAGTAACAAAAACTACTTTAGGACTCCTTTAGCAAAGAAAGTCGAGGTCAATTTCTTCATCAACTAGCAGGTGGATCTAACTCTTGAAGATGCTTAAATCTAATCCGACATCTAGTATTCCTTGTGATTCTCTTGCACGGTCAGGTAATACTTCCAAAGCCCTATCCAACACCTTCAATTCCACACCTTGGATCATTGGCTCGGGTGCATCAGATTATATGGCAAATCTGTCCCATTTGTTTGAATCCTATTTTCCTTGCTCTGGCCATAGAAAAGTTAGAATTGCAGATGGGGGTTTCTCACCTATTGCAGGGATAGGTTCAGTCAAAATTTCAGAAAAAAAAATTGAACTGAATTTCGTCCTTCAAGTTCCTAAACTTTCTTGCAATCTTTTATATGTTAGTAAGTTATCGAAAGATTCTAATTGGCGTGTCGTATTCTTTAACTCTCACTGTGAATTTCAAGACCAGAATTCTAGGATGATGATTGGCAGTGCTAGGATGTTAGGAGGCCTCTAGTATTTCGATGGCAACTCTTCCTGCAATAAACAAGCTCAGGGCTTAAGTGGTAGTTCTAATTCTACCATTGTTTGTGAAAAAATTATGCTTTGGCATCATAGACTAAGACATCCTAGTTTTCCGTATTTAAAACATTTGATTCTTAATTTTTTTAAGAAGTTGGATTGCAATTCCTTTAATTGTAATGTTTGTCATTTATCAAAAAGTCATTGAGTTTCAGATAAGTCAAGGCCTTATTCTGCATTAAGACATTTTATTTGATTCACAGTGATGTTTGGGGTCCCTCAAAATTACTACTTCAACCGGAAAAAAATGGTTTATCACTTTTATTGACGATCATACTCAACTTTGTTGAATTTATTTGATGAGTGAAAAATATGTTTGAAAATTATTAAAAGATTTCCACACTATGGTTTAAAATCAGTTTCATACCAAAATAAGCATTCTTCAAACTGATAATGGTACTGAATAGTTTAACGAATGTTTGGGTACTTTTTTAAAAGGAAAGGTATTGAACACCAATCCACTTGTCGTGTTCTCCTCAACAAAATGGACTAGCTGAAAGAAAAAACCAACATTTACTTGAAGTTGCTGAGCAATAATGTTTTCTATGTATGTTCCAAAGTATTTATAGGGGGTAGAGTTCTAATAACAAGTTATCTGATTAATAGGATGCCAACACGTATCTTAAATTATATAACACCGCTGCAGAGTCTGAAAAATATTTTTCCTAAAAATAAAATCATTTCTGATTTGCCATTACAAGTATTTGGTTGTATTGTTTTTGTCCATATACCAAATCACTTGCTTGATCCTAGGGCCAAAAAGTGCATTTTTCTTGGCTAAGCTCATAATAAAAAAAGAAACAAATGTTTGAATCCAAAGATAAAAAGTTTTAGTTAGTATGGATGTCATTTTTTTTTGGGGAAAAGAACCCTTCTTTAAACAAAATGATCTTCCGGGGGAGCTAGAAAAGAGTGAAGATCAATTTTGGCACACATCTATACCTATGCTGAATGTGTTTTTTTCCAAAATTCAACCAAAATTCTGAAATAAACCAAGAGACACGAGTTTTAACTAATGAAAATAAAGAAAACCCTAGTTTATTGGTGCCAAGAGTAGATGATTTATAGGCAGGGGGAGAAACACTACCAAAGATTCCTAATCCTTTGCCTGAGTTTCGTGCAGAAAACATTTTCATCAAAAGGGTAAGGATTATACAACTATCACTGTGCAAGCTCAATCATCACTTCCGGAATCGGGTCAATTGGACACTCAAAATTCTATAGGTAATTCTCCTGTTCTAGCAACTATGCTTCCTATTGACAATAAACCATTACAAAGAAGGTTAAGACTCTGACTATAGAATAACAGCTACTACGGATAAAGAGACACGAACACGTTCAATAGAGAAAGAGACTCGAAAGTCGGTGACTACTCGATCAATCGCACTCATTCGGCAAAGTCTCAGACCCTCTTCCAACCAAAGAAGTGAGACCATCTTATTATAGAATGACAATAACGCGGATATATAACGCTACTTTGATCTTCTTTCTATAGGGCATATAGGGCAATATAAGTCCTGGCATGGCTCAAAGGAGCAGTGAAGAGTGATACAGTATAGAGATTGTAATTCGTTTGTGCGCGATTCCTACTGGGATGGTAATGGAAGTGTGACCCATCTTGGCCTGGCTCAGCGGTGGAGTCTAATCTTTGCCTGGTCTGCGTTCAGTTCTCTTCATGAAGTGAAGTTTATCAGGAAATCATGGGAATATAAATAGTGAAGTGAAGTTAAGTCTGATAATTGGTTGAGATTTCTGTCTTTAGTTATCTCCGCCCGAGAACTTTTTCTTTAGTAATTGAATCGCCCGGGTTCTTGCTCTTTGCATTCGTCGGTCTTAACTAGATAGATAGGGAAGTCAGAGATCGCATGAATCGCTAGTCTCCACCAACACACTTCGACTTCATTATTTTAGTAGAGCCTTCAAGCCATCGCAAATCAAAGAGTGACATTCCCTCTTATTTTATTAGTAGTTCTCGATCTCGCCTGGCACATTAATAATAAGAGAGAGCCTGGACAACCACGGTGAGGATAGGACGCACGCATACAAACCGAAGTAAGCCAGCGGAAGATATCCTACTGACTGACCAAAGGATGGAATTAGGTCTAGCCATCCCATCATGAGCAAAGAGCAAGGGACTTGGCGAATTACGAATCACTAGTTAGATCGATGTGAGCTCAAATTTGAAGATAGACCACAAGGTGGAGGAACGGCCGAAGGAGTCACTACTAAAGGATCCATGATAGTTGACCTTGTTTTTGGCCATAACAGCTTAAGAGCTCACTACCGGTCGAGCCATCCTTTCTTATCCTATTGCCATTGGAAAGGTGTTCAAACGTGTACTAATCTTCCTATTGCTGAATATTTGTAGCATCATAAGCTTTCCAACAATTATAGAGCCTTTGTCTCAAATATTACTCAACTATTTGTGCCAAGAAACATCCAGGAAGCTCTAGATCACCCGGATTGGAAGTCAGTACTTCTAGAAGAGATGAATGCTCTTCAGAGAAATGGCACTTGGGAGGTTGTTGACTTACTAGTTAGAAAGGAAATAGTGGACTGCAAATGGGTGTTTACCATTAATTGCAAAGCTAATGGTGGTGTAGAAAGGTATAAAGCTAGACTCGTAGCTAAGGGATTTACATAGACACATGGAATCGACTATCGGGAAACCTTTGCTCCAATTTCAAAAATAAATTCGAGCCAAGTTCTTATCTCTCTGGCAGTACATTTTGATTGGCCTTTACGCCAATTCGATGTTAAGAATGTCTTCCTAAATAGATACTTAGATGAGGAAGTGTTCATGGAGTTTCCATTGGGATTCAAGGAAAATTATGAGAGAAATAAAGTATGTTGCTTAAAGAAATCCCTTTATGAACTTAAACAGTCACCAAAAGCTTAGTTTGAGCGATTTAGGAAGGTTGTTAAAAGTCAGGGGTATTACCAAAGCCAAGCGGATCACACTATCTTTTTCAAACGCTCTAAAGGGGGGAAGATTACCATCCTAATTGTCTATGTGGATGACATAATCTTAACCAAAGATGATCATGTTGAACTTAAAAGATTGAAAGAAGTGTTTGCCAAAGAATTTGAGATCAAGGAACAAGGAGTATTGAAATACTTCCTTGGTATAGAGTTCGCACGATCTAAAGACGATATATTTGTTAGACAGAGGAAATATGTGTAAGTACGAGTTGGTTTTGATATGGTGCACAGAGTTAAGTTAGGTCTTATTGTTGTTTGATACCTTATGTCTAAGTGTACGGGAGCTTAAGAGTACAAGAAGTCGAGCAGAAAAAGCGGCGAGCAAGTGATGGCATGGGAAGGAAGCCAACAGGCTCGTTGCATCCTAAAAACGAGAAGTTACAGAAGAGTATATCAATGGACGAGAAGGGTGTGCACAACGTCCAAGGGACAAGAAGCCGAGGAGGAAGCCTGCTTGAGGAGAAGGCTAGAGATGGGTTCAGGCGAGCTCAACTCTAGATGGCTGAAAATCACCAATGTGATCGGAGTTCGAAGAAGATCCGAAGAAAGTCAACTCGAGAATTGGCTTTAGAAAACTCAAGATCCGAGGTGCCTTGGATGCCTTTGGAAGCGCCTCGGATGAGAAAATTTCAATCTGCGATTATTCAGAACTGAGGCACCTTAGTTAAGACCCAAGGCGCCTCAAGTCGGAACTGAAACGCCTCAGATAAACAGTAGTTGTTATGCTACCGTTGCTTGCGTGGATAAAATTCTTTCTAACTGAGATGCCCTAGGTCTCAACTAAGGCGCCTCCAAGCCACGCCAGCCAACGGTAACTTTTTCCAGAATGCTATAAATAGCACCCTGGAGCTAGGGGTTAAAGACAACAACTCTGTACTCCTAGTGAGCTTTTAAAGAATATAAGAGGCTTTTCCGCTTTCAACGAAGGAGATTTTATTAGAGTTTCAACCGCCTTGGATTAACAACCTTCCCGGTTGCAACCAAGTAAATCCTGAGCCTCTTTACCTTTATGTTGTTATTTCTAACTGTTTAAGTAATTGTGCATCCTTGCTAAATAAAAAGCAAAAGAATTTTTTTTTTAACTCTACATGCAAGACTAATCACCCCCCCCCCCCAGCCGGCCGTACCTGGACCTACAATTGGTATCAGAGCCCAACCATTTCAGGATGACTAAACGCCGCTTAAAGCAACAAAACGATGGTCGAACCGAATATCTGCCCACCAAAGTATGAGAGGGACTTTGCAATATGGAAACATCAGATGGAGATATTCTTTAAAACTAACTTTGATTTATTATCAACAATGACACATGATTTTGTAGCACCTAGAGATAATAACGGTGAAGAAAAGGAAAAACACTTCTGGACGAAAAAGAAGCAGGCTGACTTCATGGCCAACGGCAAAGTAGAGTAATGTAAACACCGTCTGTGAATGCATAGAATAGTAGCACAAGTAATGTAAAATGTTGTGAGAAACTTTACGTTTAAAAGGGCTTAAACCTTCTTAGGATCTAAAGGAAGGAAACTTGGCATTTGAATTGACATGACCCTCGTGTTTTCTTGTAAGATAGTAGACTTCTTAAAACCCAATCAGTTTGCAATTGCTTGTATATGCCATGGATCTGTATACTATACTTGGAATGATTGGTATCTATTGCTTAGAACATGGGAAATCATACGTTTCTGTGTACTTCAAGGCTTAAAAAAATTAAATTTCAAAATCAGAGACCATGCTTAGTCAATACATGGAGAGCAGAAAAGGATACACTTGCCTTGACCTAACAATGTTATAAGGTTTTGTTGACCGGTTTCAGATGTTAGAAAAAATCATGAAATATAGATGGAATTCCCATAAGACCACATGCTATAGCCTCCTACAATCCAATAACACTACACATACGAAATTAAGAATTTAGATTCTATATACAAGAAACTATTCAATACAAAGAACAGTAGAAATCCTTCAGGAACTCAGCTGATCCAAGACACAGAAATTGGCTTTTAATCATGAAGTGCAAATTTTATTTGTTTATGAAAATAGAAAATCAACAAGGAACAATTGTTAAGAAAGAATGCAAAAAAAGAAAATAAATGTGTGAGAATCTATGGAAGCACTAAATGCTGCACAAACCAAAGATGAGGCAGTCTTACAAGACTAAGAACTTCAAAGAGATCAATCTCGCAATAGCCAACCAGATTATTCCTGGATAACCTATTCGTCTACACAAAAACAATTAGCACATTATTCAAAAAGGCATAATTAGATATTATCAAAATTAATAGAGGTGTACTCTTAGAATAAAATATCCAATTAAAGAGAAACCATATATGTAGAAAAGAGAGATTGAGGTTGTTGACAATATAAAAGTAAGAATTGGCCCTTTTGTAATGCCTCAAAGAAAAGATCAATTTTTTAAACCATGAATGTAAATTAGAAAAATGGCAAGCTGGTGCATTTGGTGAATCTAGTTTTATAAATTCCCACTAGATGCACCTTCCTAAGTCATATCCCTAAAATACCTACACATGCCCAAAATTAGAAATGAGATACGGATGAGTTATCATGAGCCTTAGTGGCATGTTGGTGGTCTTATCCTTTGAAGAGATGTCAAAGGTGCTTATGATTTCGCAAACAGATTCTCCTACATCTATGTATACACGCTAGTTCATCGGGAATAGGCAAGAAAAGTATTGCAAATTGTTGATTCATCGCCAGAAATGGCTTAGAAGCAAGAGTTCGTTATCTAATGGATCTTTCCGTTCTAATATTCTATCCAAGAGTTATCAGTATTTATCAAATCTCTTCCTATCTAAGGGAGCGCTATTGTATCAAATGACAAAGACAGTGTTGAGAATTGGATGACTTTTCTCTGATGAAATGAAACATTTGATTCAGTATTTTGGTGGCAAAAGGCGAATCGCTCGCCCCCAGCGCCCCCGCCAACCCGTCCCAGGGCCAACACGGAGGAGGTAAATCACGGGGGCTACTAGCCCGGATGCTGTGGCTAACGCGTGGGGAGGGTGGGCATACTGGCTTTGCCAGGATTTGACCCCCAGACCTCTTGGTGGCAACACCCACGCACTAACCATCAGTCCATCCCGTGGGGACAATGGATATTGAACTATACATATCTATCAAGATAAATGCTTATTTCACCTTGATCAATTTGTAATGGTTAGAATGTAAATGTGCGGGTGTGGATGGATTCCTAATAGAAAGGATGATTAAATGTAAACATGACAATGAATATGTTGCAAATAACCCATCCATTAAATGTGACTTTAGAAATTGATTTGATATGTTACTTAGTGCTTATTGGGTCTCACGCATTTGGGTACAAACGAGCTTTAAACTTAAGGATACTACTCATCTTATAAGAGACCCAACATATTTCCCTTGAAAGCATTGTATATATGGAAGATATGTAGCAACCTTATGGACATACAGTAATCAATGCAGAGCATTACTTTAGGTAAACATGAGATTATATGACATGACTGATTTGATTAGTGACCATTTGGATTAACCCTGTCCATAATGGAATACAATTGAAAATAATTTTCAAGTTGATATTCCTTCAAATTGATCATGGCTATATCAAATAAATACTAGATATGTCCTAGTATGACAAACATTATCACAAGTCCTTGGGGAACATCGTGTAAAGATAATAAAGGGACTATATTATATAATATCTTCACTTCAGAAATGAAACCCAACACTTAATCAAAAAGTATTGATGGCACTGTTAGTATGTTAAGAGCCTATGCAGTTACACATATAAATCATAATCTTTGAGCGTATGAGAGATATAGTATAAGGAAGAGCAGTGGATAATTATTATGCTCAATTAAATAAATATATAAATATTAATTATATTAATTAATTAAAATTTTAATTGGGATAAATTAATATTTAACTTAACTGATTAAAAGAGAGAAAAATTACAAAATTAATAGTTAATTTATGCAATGTATATTTTGAGGGATTAAATTAGAAATTAATTAAGAATTAATTATTTTATTTTATTTCGAATAAAATTAATTTTATAAATCCTAAAGAAATTAATTTAGAGTGAAATATGATTTTAGAGTTAATTTTACAATAATTATAAAATATTTAAAGGTTTAGAATTTTTTATAATTTTCAAAATTAAATTTGCTGATAGTTAATTAGATAAGATTTTAATCTCTCTCAAATTAAATGGACAAATTAAAATATTGAAAAAATTTCTCTAACTAATTAATTAGATAACTCCGTCGTGACAGAATAAACGAGGAAGGTTGCATTAGATTGTCAACCAACATTAAACAAAGGCAAATGTTATATATGGATTCATCATACTATTACACTAATGGTAGATTATTCCTTGAAAAGAACGCGTTGCGGAGTCCAATTGTGATGTCTAAACAAGAATCACAAAGTTAACACCCTAGCTGTGGATATTAACAGACATTATAGAACTGCTGATAGTCTTAGAATTAGAACATAGAACGTAAGAACGCTCACAAATAAAGTAATAGAGGTAGTAGATGCGATGATTAGGAGAAACTAATGTTTTGTACTTACAATAGACGAAATTGTATGGGAAAAGGCAATGATAACAAAGAAATGAGGTTTTAAGTAATGGTACGTAAGAAAGTGTAAAGTGAGAAATGAAATAGGCATTCTTGTAGACAATTCACTAAAGGATGAAGTAGTAGTAATTAGAGAGATAGGATTATAATACTTAAAATAATGATACAACAATAATCAAGCATTATCCCACTATAATGATAGCAAAAGAAATTATTAATGTAATTAATATATATGCACCTCAGTTAGGCATACATAAGCAAATCAAACATAAGTTAGGTTTTAGAAAGCCCATAAGGCAATAAAATTAAATGAGATGACTTTAATTGAAGGAGATCTAAAAGAGCATATAGGAGTAAGAAATGAGAAATATGGTGACAAAAGGTAATAACATTCACCCCAGGTGCCCCTCACAACCCATCCTAAGGTTATGTGAAGGGAAGTAAATCACAAGTGACTATTAGCCCGGTCAGTGACCAGTGTATGGGGGAGGGCAGGAATGTGACTACTAGGCAAGGAATTGCCCCACAAACCTCATGATAGCAATATCTCATGCACTAGCCAACTGCCTATTCTGAGGGGATAAGAAATGAGAAATATGATAGGGTACATGGGGACTATGATTTTAGACCAAGAAATGAAGAAAAAATTATTATATTTCGCAATAGTATATAAACTTATAATAGCTAATACGTTTCACAAAAAGAAGAAGAACACCTAGTTTCATTTAAAAGTGGAAATAATAAGTTACAAATTGGCTTTCTTTCGATCAAGAAGAGGAATACAAAAATTTATAAAAATTGCAAGGTCATCCTTAGTGACTAAGAAATAAAGAACAAATTAGAATTATCTATCATATGATCTATGGCACAAAATCAATGACCCATTTAGCGTACGAGGAAATAAGATATGTATTTGGTTTACCTAACTCGACGACGGTAGTAATTAGTGTAGATGAAGATTTTAATGATTCATTGTACTAAGAAAATTTCACATTTTCATCAAGAGATCACAACAAACTACTTCTTAATAATATCACCAAAGAGCAGCAAGAACAAAAGAAAATAGAGAAGTAAATATAGAATACCAAAGAAACTCTTAACCTATTAGTAAAAAAAATCTTATACTTCCACAAATATTGACTCAATCTGGTATGCGAAGATGTTGTATGGAGTAGAGCGAATAGAATAGCGACAACCCAAGAGATTTCCAATAATGAATGTGCTTTCACACACTGACTCATGGGACTACACCAAAAAACTCATAACGACGCGTCTGACGCATGCACAAAGATTCCAGATTACAAGAATTTGGGCGAAGGTAGATTGACGGTCGACAATTCTATAAGTACCCTGGGTGAGTTTTAATGTGGTCAACCGAGTCAAGTTAGGTTCTGTTAGTATCCAATCTCTATGTGTAAGTGTGCAGGAGCTTAGGAGCACAGGAAGTCGAGCGGAAGACGCAACGGACGAAAAGGATGGCACAGGAAAAGAGCCGACGGGCTCATGCATCCGAAGGACACAGAGGTCTACGGAAGAGTACGTCGGTGGAGCAAGGACACGCGCAACATCCGGGGGATGAGAATGTAACGCCCCAAATTTTCCGCTCTAGCATAGAAATAATGGAACATGTGGCCAAGAATAATATTATGAATTTAGTGGGAAAAATTATGAATAAAGAAATGTTAGGCATTATCTTGACATGTAGTGGATGTGAGATAATTATGCTTAGGTATTATATTTAATGTTATGCTTGGGTATCCTACACATGAATGAATGAATAATGATATGAATATGCATGTGTATGAACTAAATGGGTAGCATTCTCTTGTTGGGCTTTGGTTACATGGGTTTGAAGAAAATAAAAAGGAAAAGAAAGCAAAAAAAAAAAAGGAGGTGCCAAGGATTGAACCTTGGACCTCAACGGAAAGCAAAGCCTTAAGAATATTCATGTAACCAATTCACCTAGCAAGGGAGTGCTATTAGAAGAGGATGGGGAATTGTAGATAAGTGGGAAAGAAGATGAAGAGACACAAGAAAATTGAAGAGACACCATTAAAGAGGTGCTTGCCTCTTCACTCACCATAAAAGGCCATGAAGAGGAGGAAATGCCTAAGGCATTTCGACCAAGAAACCTCCCCCCTTTCTCTCCACCAAACTCTTCTCCTTCCTCCTCTTCCTCACCGAAATCCTTGTGGCCCTTGCTACCATTTTCAAGTCATTCACCTCCTAGAGAAAACCGGACCAAAAGAAGAGAAGAACAAGAGGAGTGCTAGAGTTTAAGAGGTCTTTTCTTCTCCAAAATTTGGAGATCTTTTGGGAACATAAGCACAAGTGGTAAGACTCCCTCACCTGCAACATAATGGCTTTTTTATGTGTTTTTATGATTTTTATGTTGGCTTGTGATGTTGGGTGAAAGAAAATGGAAGAAAACCTTGAGGGAAGTTTCGGCCATAAAGGGGTACTCCCTTTTCTATGTCCAAAAACTTAAAGGAAGAGTTCATGAAATTGTTACTACCTTTTATAATGAATATATGATGGATACATGATGTTTGAATGCCCTCCATGATGTAAAGGACTTGGAAGAATTCGGCCAAGTCATGAAATGGAGAAATGTTGATGCATGAAGTAGGCTATTGTTCTAATGATTGTTTCCTTGCTATATGAATGTTTTAGGCTAAGAAATTTTGTGGAATCTAGGCTAAGGGACCCCTGTAACATTCGGCCAAGGGACCTCAAATTATGCCTTAAACAGATTTTTATAGACCTTCATGAAGTTATAGTTAAATCAAGTGATATGCATGTGATTGGGTGTTTTATTTCATGATGGAAATAATTTATACCTTAGGGTCAGTACCTTATCTAAGTTGTTTGAGCCTAAACTCATGCTTTATTCCATGTATTGATGTTTAGAAAAATGTTACATGTATCCATATGCATGATAATCCAAGTAGAACTCTAGATCATACACCTAGACTAGTGTTTGGTGAAGTACAAACTACTTTTGCACTTGTGAATGAATTCTTATGAAAAAATATGCTTTTATTCCCATGTTATGTGAATGATTACGCTATGAAATCCCTACTGTGAGTTTCGACAAGTTACAAGAATAAGGGGTAAGAATAGGCTCGAGTACAAAGCATGCCCCTAAACTAGTGTTTAATGAAGCCTAGACTACCTTTATGCTTGTATATGACCTTAATGGTAAAATATGTTTTTTGTTTACATGTTATATGAACTTTCATGTCATGTTATCTAGCTGTGAATTTCGGACAAATACTGGGATAAGGGTTAAAAATAAGCTCAAGCACAAAACATGCACCTAAACTAGTGTTCAATGAAGCCTAGACTACCCTTGTGCTTGTATATGATTCCATGTGTAACGTATGTTTTTATTTCCAAGATTATATGACTTTTATACTATGTTATCCATGCTGTGAATTTTGGCCAATTACTAGAATAAAGGCTAAGAATAAGTTCAAGTACAATTCATGCACCTAAACTAGTATTTAGTGAAGTCTAGACTACCAGTGTACTTGTAAATGACCTCTTATGTAATGTATGTCTTTATTCCAATGCTATGTGAGTTTTATGCTATGATATCCTTGCTATGAAGTATCGGCCAGCATGTATTAAGATGAGAAAAGAAAAATTAAACTAACATATTGCCTTGATTAAGACAAGCATGTGATATGTATGATGTATTGATGAAACTAGCATGATGGTTGTTTCACTTACATGTGTTAAAAGAAAGGTCCTTTCCATGTCTTGCTATTTATGCTAATAATTATGCCATGAAAGTACGCCTATGTTTATGAATGATTGAATGCCTATAGTACATGCAATATGAAAGAAAGAAAGAAAAAGAAAGAATGCATGTTCTATATATGAAAGTATGCTTATGATTATGAATGATTGAATGTCTATAATACATGCAATATGAAAGAAAGAAAGAAAGGAATGCATGTTCTATATGAAAGAAAGAAAGAAAAGAAAAGAATGCATGTATGTATTTTACTTTAAAGATTGGCTTGTACCGGATCTTGAAAAGATCCACGGTTCTGGACTACCGAAGCTGTCCCTAGGCTGAAAGATAGTAAGCTTAGAATGTAGACCCCTGTAGGTCGGGATTAGCTACCTTGCATCCTACATAGGGGTATGCGCGCAAAAGAAAGAATGGGTACAAAGCCGAGGACCCCAAAGAAAGATAATGTATGCTTATGTTAAAGTATTGCTTATTATGTTTTCTAAAAGAGCATCCTAATTGTCTATGCAATGCATATGTTCTATGTTTATATGCCTTCATATGTTTATGTATTTTTATGCTATGTATAAGATGTTATATGTCTCTCAAATGCATGTGACGTATGGATTTCGTGAGTAGGAAAGAGCTTACTAAGTTTTATACCTATAGTTTGTTTGCTTATGTTGCAGACCAACATAGAAATTTCTGAGGAATGGTGTTGAATCCGACACGTTTGTTCTACTCCGGAAATTTTTCGGAAGGCTCCTAGAATTTTTCCGAGCTCTGGGACTAATTTTAAGGGTGAAATGGATAAGGAATTAAAACTTTAGGGGTGGTTTTGTGAATAGGCAGAAGTTGGCTGGACCAAACTGCAAAATGGCCACCTTAAGAGCCGATTAGGGCTCGCGTCCGCCGCAATCTGTTCTTCCCCTCTCGCGAAGCCGCAGCCAAAGCCCCACCCGACGCCGCCCAACCCCTCTCCGACAGAAACGCCCGCAGCCGACCCTCTTTCTCCCGATTGCTTCGCCGCAGCCAAACCCTAGATCCTTCTCCTCCTCCTTTTCTTCTTCTTGTCTGCTTTTCGTTTGCTAAGACCCGCGGGAGCGAGGATTTTTGGTGGGTGTCTGCTCGAGCATTTCAGCCACACCGGAGCCAGAGGAGGGGTTCGCGAACCCTAGCTAAGCTCGATCTCCCACCCCTTGATAAGGTATTGAGATTAGTCTCTCTTATGATTCTTGGAGGGTTGGAGTGGCGGATCGGTCATCGATGGCGGTGGGCATGTTACTGATCAGATTTGGTGCGAGACTTTAGGTAAGAGTTGTTGTTGGTGTAGATCAGAGTTATTGATTCTGATTGAAGAGTATGGGTTCCTTGGTGTTGTTCTGATCTTGCTTTTGGATGAATTCGAGTTGGATTTGAGCTCCTTGTTTCTCTGTCGTGTGTTCTAGTTTTGGAGTTTGATTCGGGGCTATGGATCAAGTATTGGATTGTTGATCTTGGGTTTGAATTCGTTTGTTTTGCTTTCTCCTTCGAATCTGTTCGTGTTCTTGTTGCTGTGAGATTTGAAGAAGATGCTGGGTTGTCTGGATTTAATCAATTAGCATTGGATTGTTTTCACTTTGGTTCAGGGGGGATGATCTGATCAGAATGGGTTGCCAGAGTCAGAGCTAGAGAGGCGATTTCCTGTGCGTGAGCATTGAGAGGTAAGTTTGTTGTGATACCACTGTGATTTAGTTTAATCTCTAGTAGTTTGATGTTATATTGGAATGTTGTAAGGAATGCATGGCTGGGGCCTAGATCAGTTCTTGAGCTGTGATGCTATGGTGGGATTGTTCTTCTCGCGAATTAGTGTTGCAGAGAGGTTTTTGTCCTGGGGATCAATGTGTTTTAATTTGTATTGTTTTGGGATCTGCTTAATGTTTGTTGATTGGATCTGGGAACTTTGTTCACTTGTCATGCGTGGTTGTTGTTGAGGTGGATTTGATGTTGTTAAGTTTTCCTGCCTTACATTACTGTGAGCTTGTGTTTGGGTTTCAATTTGGTTTTATTTGGAAGTTATACCATGGGCAAAGATTGGGATGAATTAAATCTATTTTAGTTGGTATTATGGGTTGGATTTGAATCTGAGTTCTTTGATTAGACAATAATATAGTTGATACTGGTTATGGTTTGAGATGGGTTTATTTTTGGCTTTTGGAGCTAGGTTTTCTCCTACGATTGGTTCTTGATCACAGTGTGGTTTCTGAATTGGAGTTCAGACCGAGTTGTAGACCTTGGTATAGGTTCGGTTTGGATTGGGTACTAGTTTGATCCTAATTAATTAAGGAAGTTTGTTTAGCTAAGAATCATGTGTATTGTAGCTAAACCTATGTCCTTTAATACAGGGCGTTGATTGATTACCTGCGGATTATTGGACGGGAGGTTCTCTATTGATACGGACTTCACTTACTTGGAGGCGGGTACCCTTTGACTTATCTCTTATGATATTGTCATTTTGTTATGCATAGACTGTTACAGATAGCAGTAAGATTATACGTTATCTCTGTTTATTATTCCTGTTCCGGATACATGTTTATCCTTGAGTTATCATGTCTGTTCTGGATACTTATTAGTTATCCCTGAGTTATTATACCTGTCCTCGATACTTGTTAGTTATCCCTGAGTTATCATGTCTGTTCTGGATACTTATTTATTATCCCTGAGTTATTATACCTGTCCTGGATACTTGTTAGTTATCCTTGAGTTATCATGTCTGTTCTGGATACTTATTAGTTATCCCTGAGTTATTATACCTGTCCTGGATACTTGTTAGTTATCCTTGAGTTATCATGTCTGTCCTGGATACTTATTAATTATCCCTGAGTTATTATACCTGTCCTGGATACTTGTTAGTTATCCTTGAGTTATCATGTCTGTTCTGGATACTTATTAGTTATCCCTGAGTTATTATACCTGTCCTGGATACTTGTTAGTTATCCTTAAGTTATCATGTCTGTTCCGGATACTTGTTAGTTATCCCTGAGTTATCATGTCTTCCTGATACTATTTTATCCTGGTTATTATACCTGTCCTGGATACTTGTTAGTTATCCTTGAGTTATCATGTCTGTTCTGGATACTTATTAGTTATCCCTGAGTTATTATACCTGTCCTGGATACTTGTTAGTTATCCTTGAGTTATCATGTCTGTTCTGGATACTTATTAGTTATCCCTGAGTTATATTATACCTGTCCTGGATACTTGTTAGTTATCCTTGAGTTATCATGTCTGTTCTGGATACTTATTAGTTATCCCTGAGTTATTATACCTGTCCTGGATACTTGTTAGTTATCCTTGAGTTATCATGTCTGTTCTGGATACTTATTAGTTATCCCTGAGTTATTATACCTGTCCTGGATACTTATTAGTTATCCTTGAGTTATCATGTCTGTTCTGGATACTTATTAGTTATCCCTGAGTTATTATACCTGTCCTGGATACTTGTTAGTTATCCTTGAGTTATCATGTCTATTCTGGATACTTATTAGTTATCCCTGAGTTATTATACCTGTCCTGGATACTTGTTAGTTATCCTTGAGTTATCATGTCTGTTCTGGATACTTGTTAGTTATCCCTGAGTTATCATGTCTGTCCTGGATACTTATTAATTATCCCTGAGTTATTATACCTGTCCTGGATACTTGTTAGTTATCCTTGAGTTATCATGTCTGTTCTGGATACTTATTAATTATCCCTGAGTTATTATACCTGTCCTGGATACTTGTTAGTTATCCTTGAGTTATCATGTCTGTTCTGGATACTTATTAGTTATCCCTGAGTTATTATACCTGTCCTGGATACTTGTTAGTTATCCTTGAGTTATCATGTCTGTTCTGGATACTTATTAGTTATCCCTGAGTTATTATACCTGTCCTGGATACTTGTTAGTTATCCCTGAGTTATCATGTCTGTTCTGGATACTTATTTATTATCCCTGATTTATTATACCTGTCCTGGATACTTGTTAGTTATCCTTGAGTTATCATGTCTGTTCTGGATACTTATTAGTTATCCCTGAGTTATTATACCTGTCCTGGATACTTGTTAGTTATCCTTGAGTTATCATGTCTGTCCTGGATACTTATTAATTATCCCTGAGTTATTATACCTGTCCTGGATACTTGTTAGTTATCCTTGAGTTATCATGTCTGTTCTGGATACTTATTAGTTATCCCTGAGTTATTATACCTGTCCTGGATACTTGTTAGTTATCCTTGAGTTATCATGTCTGTTCTGGATACTTATTAGTTATCCCTGAGTTATTATACCTGTCCTGGATACTTGTTAGTTATCCTTGAGTTATCATGTCTGTTCTGGATACTTATTAGTTATCCCTGAGTTATTATACCTGTCCTGGATACTTGTTAGTTATCCTTGAGTTATCATGTCTGTTCTGGATACTTATTAGTTATCCCTGAGTTATTATACCTGTCCTGGATACTTGTTAGTTATCCTTGAGTTATCATGTCTGTTCTGGATATTTATTAGTTATCCCTGAGTTATTATACCTGTCCTGGATACTTGTTAGTTATCCTTGAGTTATCATGTCTGTTCTGGATACTTATTAGTTATCCCTGAGTTATTATACCTGTCCTGGATACTTGTTAGTTATCCTTGAGTTATCATGTCTGTTCTGGATACTTGTTAGTTATCCCTGAGTTATCATGTCTGTTCTGGATACTTATTAGTTATTCCTGAGTTATTATACCTGTCCTGGATACTTATTAGTTATCCCTGAGTTATTATACATGTCCTGGATACTTGTTAGTTATCCCTGAGTTATCATGTCTGTTCTGGATACTTGTTATTTATCCCTGGTTATTATGCCTGTTCTGGATACTTGTTGGTTATCCCTGTTTATTATGCCTGTCCTGGATACCTGTGGTTTATCCCTGAGTTATTATGCTGTTAGTTCCCTACAGTATCAGGTAGTGTCATATCTATATGTATGCTTAGAGATCGTGATGTATCTCCTGCCTTTGACCTTGAGGGATCTGTAGTTTTCGGCCAGTATACCTTGTAGGTTACCTGTATTTCCTGTTATAGGATTTCAGACTGAGACCTAGTATACTGAGGACTTGGGAGGGAGGTATGTGTATCTATCATACACCATCCTTGCATTGTTGCATGCCGGCGATCAGCGACTCCCTTGTGGTTGAGCCTAATCGTCTTCCGGCACATGATATGCACACACGGCCACTCATGGGTTAGTGGATACCGCTGGGTGTGTGCATTTGCTCTGTATTGCTCCGCTCGTCCGCTCAGGGGTAGTGGTTTCGGAGCGTGGTAGCAAGCAGAGATCCCTTCTCTACCCATAGACCAGAGAAGATGAGAGAGATATCTCCCCCATATATACATGGGGCGGAGTGTTTACTCCACCAGCATCCTGTCCACTCGGTCACTCAGGAGCAGTGATGGCAGAGTGCTGACAGTGTCACAGCTCTACCCACTCGGCCGACACAGTATCGCCTGTCTCGGTGGCTTGACTGGAGTTAGGGGGTGACCATGGCATTGCACCATGTGCATATTTTGCATCGTGCATTGATTGCTGCATTTATTTGCTGCACTTGTTTGACATGCATATTCTGGAGACTTGTTATCTGAGATTATATGTCTATTGATATTCCCTGGGTACTTATTATCCTCTTTTCAGGTTAGATGGATTCTGGTATGTATCTTTATTCAGTATCTTCAGTATACCCTTTCCTATTGTTCATATGAGGTTGTATCAGCGTAGACTTCTATTGTTATTATAACATACTATGCATATCTACTGGGTATTCGCTGAGTTTATGGACTCACACCGTTGCCATATGTTTTTATTTCAGGTTGAGATACTTTGAGTCACCAGAAGAGCCCAGCAGCCAGTCCCTACCCATCGCGACCGTAGGATTTTGTTTTGTACTTGTTAGTGCATTGTTTTATTTTCCGTTTAGCGATTTGTATATGTCCTATGTGTCGTGTGCCCTAAAGGGCTTTTGTGTATTGGTTGTTTCGTCGTAAGTCGGACCGGTCCGCAGTCAGGTATGATTTATTTTGTGTTATGGTCAGTTTATGTTTTAGTTTTGAGGCCTGAGGCCAAATATATATAATTAAACTGCGTGGTGATGTCTAGTATGTTCTGTGTATGTGTAAATTGTCCGCCGGACAGGGGAGGTGCTGTCCGATTTTATATTGGAACAGCGGCTCCCGGGTCTCGGGGCGTGACACAAAGAGGCCATCGAAGCAAATCTATCAAGAAGCCATTGGACCAGGTCAAGCTAGGAGCCTAGGAGGTCTCGGGCGCCCCAGTCAGACCAGGGGCCGAATCGGAGGGGATAAGCACTGACCGAGCTATGGATGAAGGTTCTCGCAGCTGAAGGCACGTGTCAGGCGCCCCCAGCGAATCAGGCGCCCCCAGGAGCACTATAAAAGGGGCTCGACCCCAAGGCTTCATATAAACTGCTTTCTAACGCTACAAAGCTTTTCGTTCAAGCGATACGCTCCGACAAACTCCGACTTCGAGATCCCAGCGCCGACGATGACCCTCTGCTACAAAATACGATCCACATCGGGCGTCGGTAACGAAAAGTGTAGTAATTGTAGTTTCTTGATATAATATTGTACTTGTCTTGTAAATCTCTTTGCGCGATTATAGTATTGCCCAAAGTAAACAGTCAAGGACTGTGGGCCTTGGAGTAGGAGCCGACCGCGACTCCGAACCAAGTAAAAAACTTGTGTTCCTGTGTGATTGATTTATTTCTGCTGCACATTTTCTCTTTCCTTAATCCGAAAAAGTTTTAACGATATTCACCCCCCTCTATCGTTTATCTCGATCCAACAATCTATCCCCGCTAAGGAAAAGTTCCTAGCCCCGATCTTGTCGAACTCGGTCATTGGGGTTACCTCCCCGACGGTGATGTCGTGACCGTACTGGTGAAGAAGGGAGGTGATGATGTGGCAGTAGGGGGTGCGGACTCGGGAATGGGTAGAATTGCTGGATGCATAGACGATCGTCTGGAAAATGTGGAGGTCAATATTTAAATCTAGATGATGAATCATAGCATAGAGAAGGAAGGTATGAATGGGTCGCATGGTCGCGACATCCTGAGTGGTCAGTGGAAGGACACAGCGGATTATGACTCTATAGAGAGCATAATGCTGGACGTGGAGATCGACGGACTGAAACCTCTGTCTCGTCGGGTCTCAGACATCTCCGAAAAAGTATGAGTAGAGAGTGTCTAGGGAAATGTGAGAATAAGGGGCATGAAGGGCTGGTCAGTAGGAGGATAGCAACAAAAGGTAGACTGGGAGGGTCGTAGTCCTAAAAATCGGTTAAATAAGGTTGGTGAGATAGTAAGTGACATGCCTTGTACGATGGTCGAGTAGCAAAGGTCATCTATTTTGATCAGATTGTTGTAAAATTCAGCACACAGGGTTGTGTTAACTAAATGGGTGCAGAAAACAAGATGGTCTAGTTGATAAAAATTAATTGCATCCATCGCTATGGGGCAAGATTAGGTGAAGAATTGTCTATTTAGAAAGCTGGTTTTATTAGGTTTATAGGTGGTCTGGGCAAATTTGTTAAGTAATTCCAAGGTAGGGAATCTCAGATCCGGGCTAGGCTCAGCCACGGGGTTAGGTTGGGTAACGCGACGTTTTCTAAATCTGTAAGAAAAATTATGCATTTAATAAGCGAGATAATAAAAGAATTAATTATAAATGCATAAGTAAAATAATACCAGGGTGGCATTGTCGAAGTAGGGCGTTAGAGGACAAGAGAGGAGCTTTTGGGCGCCTTGGGAGGAGAAACTCGTTTGGTGTGGCAAATGAGGAAGTGATGATGGCCTTATAAAGGCTTTCACGGGCGCCCGTGAAGGGTCTATGGCGCCCGTGTTCATTGGGGCGCCCGAGATTCTCTCGGGCGCCTGAATCAGGTTGTCAGCTGCTTTTGGCAGGCCTGACTGCCTTGGATGAAGATAAAGCATCAGACGCCCGTAAGGACTTGGGCGCCCGGGTTGACCACTATTTGACTGTTGATCAGTTTGACCGTTGACCAATTTTGACCATTTTGACCAGGTTTGACTAATCAGAAATAAGTCAATTATGTGCTATATCTTAATTTGATGAGTCAATTTTCAAATTAAAGTGAATTTTTGATAAGATTACGATTAAAAAGTATGTAAGATTAAAACTTTGAACTAATCTTTTGAAAACTAATGTTATGACAAGAAAACTTGTGCACAACAGAAAACATATTATGGAAAATGTTATAGAAAAGCAAGATTAACTTTGACACAAGTAACTAAGATTTGGTTAAAATTTGTGTTAGATTCAATTTTAACAAATAGTGATTTGAATTTGAATTTCGAAAATTATCTCCTTGAGAATTACCACACTCAAAATATCGTCCATTCTGTAGATTTTGATACCCTAAAGACACAGAGGAGGTCTACTTCATGATCTACAAAGACTCCTAGGATGTGTCAAATTTAGGGGGAGTCTAAATCAAAAAAAATTATTTCTGATAATTTTTTAAATTATTAGATAGTTCTTATAATTTGAATCAAACCTTAAGACTCAGAGGAAGATCGCTTATAGTCAACAAGCTTCCTAGGACTGGGTCAAGTTTAGGGGGAGGTCAAATTAAAATAACTATTGAACATTTTCAAAAAAAAATTTATGCACTATATTTCCAAAATCTTTTTGAAAACATAAGTAATTGTTTCTTTCAATATACTATCGTTTTAAATCATTTTGTTTATATATATAGCATCACTTTCAAAAATTGTTATTAGCTTATCAATTTTTTTTGGGAAATAATGCTTACTTGAATTTGGAAGAATTTCCAGGACACATAGGAAAATGTCCTTGCAGTTAACAAGATTTTCTAGGATTGTGTCAGACTGGAAAAGAAACCAAGTCAAGTAAAGTATTATGTTTTTTCAAAATAATATTTTCGTAATATGTACAAAATGTCTTTTAAAAGTACTTAGATGTTTCAAAAATTCATGATATCTTTTAAAAGTATTCATATGTTTCAAAAATGCATGATATCTTTTAAAAGTGTTTATATGTTTCAAAAATGCATAATGGCTTTTAAAAGACTTATGTGTTTTTTTAAAAAAAAATATGCTAATATCTTTTACAAGGACTTATATTTTTCAAAAATGCAAAATCTCTTTTAAAAGTACTTATATGTTTTAAAAATGCATAATAGTTTTCAAAAGTGTAAATATTTCTCGAAAAGGGCAAATATTTCTCAAAGTACATATTTTGAAAAATATAGATCCTTCAAAGTACAAACTTTTCAAAGTACAATATTTTCAAAGAAAAATTATCTTTCAAAGTACAAGTTTTTGCACAATGTATTTTTTTAGTATTCTTTTAAAGTGCAAAAATCTCTAAGTGAAATATTGTTGAAAAGTATATATTTTTCTAAGAAACAAATCTTTTATGCAATCCTTTTTTGAAAATCTCTCTCAATTGAAATGTTTCTAAGGAATTTTTTTAAGGGAAAATTTTCTGAGATCAAAACATTTGTTGAAAGTTCGAAATGTTTTTTTTATTTGGACAATGCTTTTCAAAGTGTAATATTTTTGGGTGCAATTTAAGTAAAATTAATTTTCTGTTGGTACAATTGTATTTTTAACTGGCTAGTTGCTATGCTTTCAAAGATTGTTGCAAGTGTTTCGAAAGGAATTTTTTGTTGGTGCAAGCATTTCTGTCGGTTTTTTGATGTATGACAAAGGGGGAGAGTGCGCTTAAGTTAAGAGTTAGAAATTTTTTTCTTCCTCCCAAATTAAGTTAAGAGTTAGAAATTTTTTCTTCTTCACAAAGGATAAGATGAAATCAGAATGTTTTTTCAAAAAGGGGAGAGTGAGCTTAAGACTGAATTTTTTTTTCTCCCAAAGGATAGAGAGCTTTCCCAATAGATCAAAATGTGTTTACAAAAATTAGATCATTTTTTCCCAAGGTTTATAACTTAGCCCTTTCATCCAATCTAACTTAAGATATTGTCAAACATCAAAAAAGGGGAGATTGTTGGTGCAAGATGTATCAGTGATGTCCTCCTCTGAGTGTTTCAATGTTTGACAATATACTTAAGTCAGTGATACATTGAACAAGGGAAGGGTGAGTCAAGAAGAGAGTACCAAAGTCCTAGTTAACCTAGGCACTAAGTCCTGGCCGAGGCCTGGGCACCTAAGACCTGACCGAGAGTTGGGCACTAAGACCTGGTGAGTGAAGCTGGGCACTAAGTCCTGGTTTAAGGAATTGGGCACTAAGTCCTGGCCGAGGGTTGGGTACCGAAGACCTGGTTCGAGGAATTAGGCACTAAGTCCTGGCTGAGGGTTGGGCACCGAAGACCTGGTTCGAGGAATTGGGCACTAAGTCATGGCCGAGGGTTGGGCACCTAATTCCTGGACCTAGGGTTTGGGTACGAAGTTTTGGTCCGAGGGATTGAGCAACTTAGCTGAGCGATGACTAAGGACAGAAGTAGAGACGGGTCAAGGTTCAGACGTCTCGAGATCCGAGAGTATAGAAGGCTAAGCAAAAGTCCACCCGAATGGACTGGGTGGCAACCGTCTCATGAGAGGAGTAGGTGAAAGGCGCGTTCCCGGGGGTGGGAACTTGTGTCAGTTCGACCTAGGGTTTCACGGAAATCCGAAGTCAGTACAATTTTGTTAAGGCTAAGATTGTATATGTTTACCTTGTATTTATGTATCTTGCAGGTACCTAAAACTGAAGAGAAAGCAGACAAACAACCACAAAGAGGTTGAAAAACAACTTCCCGGGCGCCCCTATTGATACTGGCGCCCCCATTGACACAGGCGCCCCTATTGACCCAGGCGCCTGAATGAATCAGGTGCCTCCTTCAATACAGGCACCCAATAAGGCAGGTTTATCAGCTTTGTGAGTTCAGCGCAAGGATGAGCTTTTGACCAAGGTTTGTGAGGCGCCCCATAGCATCACGGGCACCCTAGACAAGGCTATAAAAGGGGCTTCGACCCTCAACTCCAGACACAACTTCCAAGATTCATTCTGAGCATTTTGACTGACGACAAAGCACTAACGATGATGCTCTATGACCAAGGAACCTCCGGAGGAAGTGCACGACACTGTCGGAGTTCCAGGATCGGCCGAGTCTTTGACTCTTGTTGGTTTGAATTTATTTTCCGCAATTATTTTTATTTATCTATGTGATTGTAATTTGTGCACTGTAAGATGGGTTTCTCCGCCTCCGAAAAGTCCGGAAAGGAGACCATTAGTGGATGGGCGTTCCCGTGTTTAGGCCTTGGATGTACTGACCCTGGGGGGTTGGGAACTAAGTAAATCCTGTGTGCATTTTGAGTTTGTATCGTCCTTTATTTTCTGTGTTATTTTCCGTTGTGCTACTAACTCTGAGTCTAGAACGAAAGTCTACGAAAGATGAATTTCCGTGAGAAGTTTTTACGGTCGATATTTCCCCTCCCCCCCTTTATCGACGACATCGGTCCAATAGTGAGGACAACCGAAAGAAGTAGGGACAGGTCGAGGTATAGACGTCATGAGATCTGGAAGCTTCGAAGGCCAAGCAAATGTCCAATCGGAGGTGCTGGTTGGCAAAAAGGTGACTAGTCGAGGATTGGGTATCGAAGACCTAGTGAGTAAAGCTGGGAACGAAGGCCTAACCAGTGGTTGCGCAATGAAGTCCTGGTTGAGGATTGGGTAGAAGACTTATCTGAAAGAGGACAATGGATAGGAGTTAGGATGGGTTGAGGTACATACGTCATGAGTTCCAGAGTCATCAGAGGTCGAGTAAAAGTCCAATCGGAGGTGCCGGTTGGCATCAAGTAACTTCTCCTGAGTGGAGTAGGTGAGGATGCATTCCTCAGAAGAGGGAACAGTAGGCGTCAGTCCAACCTTGGATTTCATTTTAAAATCCAAAGTCAGGATTGGATAGCTCTGGCTGTCAAACATGCATTCATTTCATATATATTTTTTATTATTTGTATTTCAGACTAACTTTGTATTGTAGCTGATGAAATTGGAGATCTACAGACTCTAGGGCGCCGAGAGGTCTCAGGTGCCCGAGAAGACAAGCGCATGAGAGGTCTTGGCGCTCGAGTACATAGGCGCCTGAGAGGTCTTAGGCGCCCTTATGCATAAAACTCAGCCTGGGCGAAATTGAGTTGCGGCTGTTGATTGGGCGTGCCACATCACCACCACANCATGTGCATACATATATTTTGCACTTGCCCGTGCTTACTATACTTGGTTGTTGCATATGATTGACATGCGCATACAGGAGACCTTTGTGTCAGGTTTTGGCGATTCCGCCACATTGTTATGGTATTTCTTATTCTCTCTTTCAGTTGTACTTATTACTGCATGTACATATGTTAATTCGCTAGTTTGTTACACTATTGCTAACTTAGACTATCCTGCGTATATGATGAGATATCCGCTGAGTTCTTTGACTCATCCCGTTAGCTCCTTGTTTTTATTTTAGGATGATTGTCTGGAGAGCCCATCAGCCTGTCCCAGTTCGCATTTTCTTCGAGACGATTTCGGGATTTTCATCTATTTGATGGTGGTACATGTTAGTACCCGTTATCTGTATTTTGATACCTTACATTTCCGCTGTTGTCTTCGTGATCGGTTTTATCATTTTATATGGCAGTATAGTTATACTTTTGTGAGCCATGGAGGCATTTTATGCATTGTATTTTATCGTAAGTCGTACCGGTACACAGCTTTTGACGTTGTTTGTTTTCGTGTATTTCAGACGGTTGTTTCAGCCCTATAGGCTGCGGTAAAATCGGCTGAGGTAGTCGTAGAGGCTAGGTTTTTGAATTGTCCGTCAGTCGAGGGAGTGGTAGTCCGGTCAGTATCGGACGGGTAACTCCTCGGGGCGTGACAATTTATTTGGTATCAAAGCGAGGTTCTCGAGATACTTGTGGTCTTGTGGGTGTTTTCGAATTTTGTATCGGAGTCATTTTCTCGTTGGACGTGATTGGGAAATGGCGGTGATGGGACAGCTCCAGGCGACACTCTTATATGTGGCTGTAGGTTTTGTTGTTGATTCTATTTGGCTTGTAATAATGAATGACATATATCTACAAGTATGCCGCGACACATTGAGATGACTCCACCCCGCCGACCTGGTGGCCCGGGTCGACCCTCGCAGCGGAGGACGCGAGTGTCTCAGCGAGCGGCGGTGACTGGGACAGGGGGTTCCTGTGAGACGAACACGGACAGGGTTTCGTGGCCGAGGACGATCTTCTTCTGAGACTCGGGATGATCAAAGATCTCAGTCCCCGTGGATACCGTCGCCATTTTTGACGACAGTACCAGTGGTACCTCTGGTAGGTACTACGACAGCATCTGTCCTAGTGGCGCCTTCTGCAGCAGCTCAGGATACTGCGCCACAAATGATGCAACAGATGGTGCAGCAGCAGCAGATGATGCAGCAGATGTTACAGATGTTTTAGACACAGGTTGCTCCATCATCCGCTCCACCAGCATCTGTCCCTGTTCAGGCAGAGCCTCAAACTGCGCAACCGACAAATATACAGCCGCCAGGACTGACAGTACCATCCGAAGATTCGACCGCACACCCGGCAACACCTATTGCTACTACTGTTCCGAGCCGATCTGTGACTCAGATTCTGGCATTAACACGGGCGGCTAAGGGTCGTCTTACCCTATTCCATGGAGCCGTCGATACGACCGTAGCTCGCGCTTGGCTGGAGACACTAGAGAGGACGTTTCCATACCAAGAGTGTATAGATCTGAAGCGGGTTGAGCTCGTAGCGTATCATCTACGCAACCGAGCCGAGACATGGTGGATCACTCAGCGATCGGTTATGGGCACTCAGCCGATCACCTGGGAGAGATTCTGACAGGCGTTCACCACACAGTATTTCCCAGTCGAACAGCAGTTGACTCTATGGCAGGAGTTTCTGGAGATTCGTCAGGGAGAACAGTCAGTGGTAGAGTTCCACCGATTATCCGAGAGTTATCCTCAGATGTTTCCTGGAGATCTCGAGAGGATGCCCCATTTTCTTAGAGGTTTGGCTCCCTACATCCAGTCTCGGATGTCTCCCTGGGATCTGACCTCCTACGGACAGGTGTTGGACCGCACCTTACATGTGGAGGCGATGTAGCAGAGGCTATCATCAGAGAGGAAGAAGGAGAAGAAGACATTGCAGACTACTCAGACCCAGTCCTCATGGAAGTGAGATAGATAAGAGCAGTCAGCACAAGATGATTCTGGGGTTGCTTCTCAGGCTCAGAAAATGGGAGGTTCAGCGTCAGGACCTTCCCAGTTCTCTCGACAGGACCGGCAGAGGTCCAATGCGTCTTATCAGTGCACTTGGTGTGGTTCCAGGGAGCACGGCAGGTCGAGATGTACCATGGGATAGGCTATTTGTTTCCATTGCAAACAACCTGGTCATTGGAGATGTGACTGCCCTCAGAGGGTACAGGAGGCGGGTGCAGGAGGCTCAGCTGGAGGAGGATCTTCTGGCCAGTCGGAGGCCTAGCGGGGAGGCCGAAAGGCCTAGACTTTTTCACGACAGCAGTAGACTGCCCCTCCACTGATCCAGCTCTACTGCTTATTTGGTCAGGGTCAGGAGGCTACATCGTCATTTGTGGTATCCCAGCCTTCAATTCAGCCTTCGGTTTCAGAGCCTCGTCAGCAGATCTATACTGGATATCAGCTACCTGTCTATCAGCAGTCTTAGATTTCTGGAGTATCGGTACCTCAGCTACCTTCGGAGCCTACTGTACTGGCATTACCCCACCTCCACCACTGCCAGAGTCGGGTCGAGTTTATGCTGTTACTCGAGAGAAGGCTCATCGAGCGGATGGATCCATTTTTCGAGGTACAGTTTTGCTTTATGCACTCACTGCAGATTTGCTCATTGATACTGGTAGTTCGTATTCCTTTATATCATGGGCATTCTTGATCAAGATCTGCAGGTTGCCGACCCTTAGGGCACAACGGTTATCAGTGTCCTTACCTTCAGGAGATGTTCTGGAGGTAACCCAGGAGGTCAAAGGGTGTCCTTTGGACTTTGGGAGGGTCACCCTTACCGTGGACCTATCTGTACTGGACATGATAGAGTTCGACATCATTCTAGGTATGGACTGGCTCACGGCTTCGCATGCCACCGTTGGTTGCCATTCGAGGTTGATCACTTTCTGACCTCTAGACCAACCCTCGTGAGAATTTCTTGGCATCCGGGATGACGGCATAGCGGTTATCTCCGCACTTCACGCGCAGAGACTTATTAGGCAGGGTTGTCAGAGATTTCTGGTATCATTGCTCAGCACTTCAGATGGTGGTACTCCCCAGATCTCCGACGTTCTAGTGGTCAAGGATTTTTCGGATGTATTTCCAGATGTGTTGCCCGGCTTACCTCCCCAGAGGGAGGTCAAGTTTGCTATTGTATTGATACTGGGGACTGCGCCGGCATCAAAGGCACCATATCGGATGGCACCGCGAGAGTTGGACGAGCTGAAGGTCCAACTCCAGGAGTTACTCGATCGTGGATTTATCCGACCGAGTACTTCCCCGTGGTGTTCTCCGGTTCTTTTTGTGAAGAAAAAGGACGGTTCTATGCGACTCTGCATTGATTATAGACAGCTTAATTCAGTCACAGTCAAGAACAAGTACCCACTGCCGCGTATTGATGATCTGTTTGATCAGCTGAGGGGTACATCTGTGTACTCCAAGATAGATTTGCGATCTGGTTATCATCAGTTGAGAGTCAGAGATTCAGACATTCAGAAGACGACATTCCGCACCCGCTATGGACAATATGAGTTCTTGGTGATGCCGTTTGGGCTCACCAATGCCCCGACCGTGTTCATGGATCTCATGAACAGGGTTTTCCTTCCGTACTTGGACCAGTTTGTTATCGTATTCATCGATGATATTCTGATATATTCTCGGTCCGAGGAGGAGCACGCTTGCCATCTTCGCATCATTTTGGGGGTTCTTCGAATGGAGAAACCCTACGCAAAGTACAGCAAGTGTGCATTTTGGCTATCTTCTGTGGGTTTTCTTGGACATATAGTATCCAGTGGAGGCATTACAGTGGACCCCCAGAAGATCGAGGCTGTCACCAGTTGGGAGCAGCCCAAGCTAGTCCATGACGTGCGCAGTTTCTTGGGGTTGGCAGGTTATTACCGACGCTTTGTCGAGGGTTTCTCCAGCATCGCATCACCACTTACACGCTTGACTAGGAAGGGCGTGATGTTTGTATGGACTGAGGCTTGCAAGACTAGCTTTCAGGAGATGAAGCGGAGGCTTGTATCTGCGCCAGTTCTAGTACTACCTTCTAGAGAGGATGGTTTCACTCTGTATAATGATGCATCTCTCCTGGGACTAGGTGCGATACTCATGTAGCATGGACGAGTGGTTGCTTATGCTTCTCGGCAGCTGAAAGAGCATGAGAGGAACTACCCCGTTCACGATTTAGAGTTGACTGCTATCATTTTTTGCATTGAAGATCTGGAGGCATCATCTCTATGGGGTCACCTTCGAGATCTTCACAGATCACAGGAGCCTTTAGTATCTATTCACTCAGCGAGAGCTGAATCTCCGACAGAGGAGGAGGATGGAGTTTCTGAAGGATTACGACTGCACCATTAGATACCATCCTGGTAAAGCTAATGTAGTTGCGGACGCCCTCAGTCGGAAGTCCAAAGCTGTTTTGGCATGCCACAGAGTGATGGTCACAGATTTGATTTAGTGTTTCTCTGAGCTGGGGTTAGAGGAGCAGTCTCGGACAGGGAAAGGATTGCTAGTGACTTTGATAGCTCAGTCAGAGATTCGGACGAGGATCAGAGAGGCTCAGGCCAGTGACCAACACATACAGTTTCTGGGCAGTCAGGCGACTTCGGGAGCAGCCGAGTTTTTCACGTGATGAGGAGGGTATTCTATACTTCCGAGGGAGGTTGTGTGTACCAGAGGCGCACCCTGTCTTAGAGGTGTTGTTGCAGGAGGCCCACCGATCACGTTTTGCTATTCATCCTGGTAGCATGTAACACCCCAATTTTTCCCATATGTAATGTTTTGAATTCATGAAACATTATTATGAAATGTCATGATGGGCTTGGCTTAATGGGCTTTGATGTGGATTAGTGCAAAATGTGATAAAAAGAAAACGTAGAAAGGAGGAAGCAAGGATCGAACCTTGAACCTCCTAGTTACACTAACCATGTCTTAACCAATGCACCAAGGGTGTTTCATATTGAGAGAATAAGGAACGCCCTAGTTAAAGCTAGGAAAGTGAAGAGACATGTCCCTTCATGAGAATAGTATAAATAAGAGAGAAGGGAGGGAGAGGGGGAAAGAACTTTCATTCTTCTTCTTCCCCACTCTCCCCACCGAAACCTAAGCCTCTTCTCCCTTTTCATTTTTTCAAAAATACACCCTAGGGTTCTAACCCTAGGGAATTGGAAGGAAGAAGACCCCATCCAAGGATCTTGCCCTCTACTAGGGCCAAGGGTTCTAGAGAAGTTCTAGTAAGGGGAACTCTCACCCCTCCTTCAACTAAGGGTACCCTAAGGATTTAGAGAAGGTGAAATTCAAGCGAAAGGAAGTAAGTATCCCCTCGCTTGCAGTGTAATTGTTGTTGTATGATTCCTTCTTCTTCCTTGTTTTCGAAAATAGGAATGCCCCTTGTGCAAGTTTTGGCCACTACCAAGGGGGAGGCCTTGGCTACTCCTTGATACATAAGGAGACCCCTTGGGACTTAGGGTGTATATATATATGTTATTTTCCTTCATGTTGTGATGACAAAAACTAGGGTTGAACACCCTACATGTTTCGGCCAAGGCATGAAAAGTAGGGTTTAGGGTTGCATGATTATCCTATGATGTATCCATGCTTAGTAGTGTAGACAAGGTGTTTGTATAAATGTTTGGTTTCAAAAACCTAACTTTTCCCTAGCCTACATGTTTCGGCCAAGGCATGAAAATTAGGGTTTAGGGTTGCATGATTATCCTATGATGTATTCTATGCTTAATATGTTGCATGATATGTATGTGAGGTGTTTGTATAAATGTTTGTGTGAATGTTTGATTTCAAAATCCCTAATTCCCCTACCCTACACCATTCGGCCAACATGAATAGGTTAGGGTTTGTGAAGGTTAAACTACCCTATGAGATATGTTTATGTTTAGTAAGATAATATGTATATGCATGTGATGTTTAAATGGAATGCTTGATTGGAAAACTTAACTTTCCCTAGCATGTAACTTTCGGCATGCATGAAACATTAGGGTTGTGAAGGTTGATTTCCCCATGATGTATGCTATGCTTAGTATGATACATGATGTATATATATGTGATGGTTGTATGAGATGTTTGATGTCAAAAACCTACCCTACCCCTACTCTATGACTTTTGGCCAACCCTAGGTTTAGGGTTGGGAAGAATTAAATTAACCCATGAAGCATGCTACCACTTCCTATGATATGAATATGATTTATGTGATCAATCTTGTCATATATAAAGTATGTTTAAGTGGTTAAAATATGATGTATGTATGAGCATGTCTTATAGCCCATGGGGCACCCTTATGAATTGCATGTGATGTGTATGTTAAAATGCTTGAAAGGATGCTCCACTAAGTATGGGATCAAGAGTACCTCTTATGTTGTGTGGTGTGTCCCTATGGGATCATGAGCACCCTTGAAGAGTGGTGTGTCCCTTGAGAGTGGATTTAGAGTACTCCTTAGCATATATGTAAAAGCATGATAAGTATTTTACTTTGAAAGTTGTGTACCCGACTCGGAAGGGGGTCGTTAAACAAATCCGGGATACATGTTAACTGAAGGTCATGGCTCCGGTAGGACGGAAGGGTCCTGCTCTAATGGGTTGGTGGCTCGCTACCCCAATTCATTAGGGAACGCGCTTGATGTGGTACACAACTGAGCCCTATATGATGTTAAAGTATTTTTAAGTAATACCTTTATGGAATTGTTTTGAAAACATTTATTATATATGAAGGGTGTGCTTAAGATACTTTATACTGCTTGCTTAGAAACTTTGATGTTTAGTATGCTATGATAAACTCATGCTTATGATTCATTATGTATACATGTTGTATTCTTCTGTATGGATTTTGCGAGTAGGACAGGATCCTTACTATGCATTTGTGCTTACTAGTTTATGTGTTGTCTTATGCTGCAGATAAGAGTAAGGGACACTTAAACTAAAGGAAGAGGCAGGAGGGCTGAAGATGTGTGGGGTGGTGGCTCGGGAAAGAAAGATTCTTATATCTACTTTACTATACTTATGTTCCCTTTATAATGAATGTTAGTGATTAGGGATGGTACTCTTGAATGTTAGTGATTACACTTGGATTACTCTTATACTTGATTATGTTTGATTATGTTGTGAGTTGAACTACTTGTGAACCTATCATGTTATAGGATAACTCTTGATTAAGGTATTTCACATGATGTTCTAGACTTCCTTTAGACTCAATCTTATGAACTGTTATTATGCATGGAAACCTATGACTATGCTTCTAAATGAGATTCTAGGATGTGAATTCATGATGCCTTGCAATGGAATGTATAACCTCACTATCATGATTTATATATGTGTTACTGAACTTGCTATGCACCTACCATGTTCTAATCATTAAAGCATAATATCTGATTGGCATGCACTGACTAGTATGTTTAGCACTTGTAAATATCACTTGATAGTTTTAAACAAGCATGCTCAGTACTTAGTCCTTGCACTTTTGCTTTTTATTTTATGTAAAATTATATGATTGATTGTACGTAACCCCGCCCCGAGAGTAGATATAAGGGCGGGCGTTACATAGCACTCGTATGTATCGTGATTTGAGACGTTTCTATTGGTGGAACGACATGAAGTGGGGCATCGCGGATTTTGTTGCTAGATGTCTCGTCTGTCAGCAGGTTAAGGCAGAGCACCCGAGACCTGCTGGACTCCCCCAGAGGATTCCCACTCCTGAGTGGAAGTGGGAGCATATCACTATGGATTTCGTTGTGGGTTTGCCGAGGACTAGGAGAGGTCATGATGCAATTTGGGTAGTCATGGACCGACTAACCAAATCTGCTCACTTCTTAGCTATCCGGAGGACAGATTTTCTTGATAAATTGGCAGAGTTATATTGCCGGGAGATAGTCAGATTGCACGGAGTTCCTTTGAGTATTATTTCTGATAGGGATCCACGCTTTACATCTCGGTTCTGGCAGAGTTTGCAGAGGGCTATGGGCACTGAGCTCCGTCTCAGCATAGCTTTTCATCCCTAGACAGACGGATAGTCAGAGCGTACTATCCAGACCTTGGAGGACTTACTGCACTCATGTGTGATGGACTTTGGGGGCAGTTGGGAGGACTATTTGCACTTGGTGGAGTTCGCCTACAACAACGACTTTTATTCGGCGATACAGATGTCACCGTTTGAGGCATTGTATGGTAGGGCGTGCAGGACACTCATCCTTTGGGATGAGGTTGGAGAGACTCAGCTGTTGGGACCCCAGAGAGTTCAGCACGAGGCAGAGTTAGTACGGACTATCAGACAGAGTTTATCAGCAGCACAGGATCGCCAGAAGAGTTATGCTGACCGGAGACGCAGACTTTTAGAGTTTGCTGCGGGTGACCATGTCTTTCTTCGAGTTTCACCCACGAAAGGGGTGAAATGATTTGGTCTCAAAGGTAAGCTAGCTCCACAGTATATTGGCCCATTCCAGATTTTAGAGAGGATTGGAGATGTAGCTTATCGCCTAGCACTTCCACTATCTCTGACCGGCATCCACGACATGTTCCATGTATCTATGCTGAGAGGTTATGTGCCACATTCAACACACATTCTATTCGAGGTGCCTATTCCGCTCCAGCCTGATGCTACGTATGAGGAGGTACCTGTACGGATGTTGGGATTCCGGGAGCGTCAGCTACGGAACAAGACGATCCGGCTGGTCAGGGTCGGATGACAACACCACTCGGATGCACAGGCGACTTGGGAGCTCGAGGACACTATCCGAGCTCGATATCCCCATTTATTCGACTGAGGTATGTGTTGTTAGTTCATATCAGCATGCGTACTTCATATATATATTGCTGCTGGAATCTACTATTAGCAATGATAAATTTGGGGACCAAATTTTTGTTAGTGGGGGAGAATGTAAGAAAATAGGAAATTCGGGGGTTAAAATGCAAAATTTTTGAAGTTAGGGGCTTTTGGGCGAATAACTAAAACAAAGGGGGCTGAGTGTAAAACGGTCAGGCTTATAAAGTCTCCATTGTGGTTGTTCGTGAGCACAGATCTCTCGAGCCTTTTCCCTTTCCTCTCCCTTTCCTCTCCCCTTTTCGGTTCTTCTTCCCTCCTCTTCCGTTCGTCGCCACCGCAGGTCACGGCTCTATCTCCGAGTGCTCAACGGAGAGTACCGGTCTAGGCTGAGAACTTCATGGGAAGCAGGCCAGAGCTTGCCTTTCTCTCAAGCGGCGATGATCGCGCCACCGCCGGAGACACGAGGAGGTAAGTCGAGTGCCCTTAATCAGGTTTCGATCTCAGAGTTCAGTCTTACAGCGG
This sequence comes from Boesenbergia rotunda, assembly GCA_024364735.1. Taxonomy (NCBI): domain Eukaryota; kingdom Viridiplantae; phylum Streptophyta; class Magnoliopsida; order Zingiberales; family Zingiberaceae; genus Boesenbergia; species Boesenbergia rotunda. The sequence continues at coordinate 111,153 of JAGFNQ010009589.1, forward strand.
ATCACGATTTGGGGTTCGGTCTGAGGTCGTTTCTTGGGATCTAGGGCACGGTGATTTGGGTGAGTTCTCTTCCCGAGCAAGCTGAGCAAAGGAGTTGTGCGGATCATCTGAGGTAAACCCTAGTTGTTGTTGGTGATCAACCTGGGATGTTAAATATTGGTGTTGGTGAATTAGACCATAGTTTTGCTGTGTTCTGTGAGCTCTATTGGTTTCTGAGAGTTTTGGATGGTTTCGGATGTTTGTCTTTGTTGGCTTTCGATCTGTGAAGTGATTGGATCATTGTGTGTTGAATCGTTTGATTCGTAGGTGGAATTCGCTATTCTGTTTTCTTGTGCTGTGGTTCTATTTTAGGCTTGTTTTTCCCTTCCATACCGTGAGCTTTGGATTGTGGGAATTGGTTACTAATTAGATTATGTTTCAGTTGAGCCTTTTGTTTTGATCAGTAATGAGGAATTGGATTTCTATGTAATTCTTGTGATTGCAAGTTTGGAATTGGAATTTTGGGTTCGGATGTGAGTTGTGGAATTCATTATGTTTTGGGTTTGATATGAATTGTTGTATCTGGTGTTGGTTCTGATGCTGAGTTAGATGTTGGTTGTTTTGGGGTTGGAGTCTAATGTCGTGGGCATCAGGTAGAGGAGAGATGAGTTCAATGTTTCCTTCTTCCTTGTCGTGGGGTGTATTGCTTTGGGGATTTTGATTAATTAGTTGTGTAGGTTATTATTGATCTTAATTAAATCAAAACATGCATTTAGCTAAGTATCGTATGCGAGCATAGCTAAATGATTATAGTACCTTATATGCAGGGCATGACCTAGCTCATTCGTGGCAGAGATTATTTCGGACAGGGAGTTCTCTTCACTTTTGGAATCCTACATCGGAGGCAGGTATCTCTGACTTTTCTTTTAGATTAGTCATAGATATATGCTTGATATGCTTTGTTTAGCAATAGAGTAATAGATTGTGATATAACTCTTCTATTGCCTTGCTGATACTGTTTATGCTAGACCTGACATGTGATACTTATACCTTTAGGACTTAGGTTATGGTGCATTACCTACGATCCTTGCATTTCATGTTGATATAGGTGGACTAAATAGTGGATGTTGTTTGACCAGTGTCATGCATCATCGTGCACTGTGTATCACTGTCGATCAGGGGCCCCCTTTGTGGGTGAGTCAGGTCAACAGTCATACTGACCTACCCATACGACCACTCATGGGGTAGTGGTTGACGGAGTATGGGTAGTGTGCTCTGCGCTGCTCCGCTCATGCACTCATGGGTTAGTGAATCAGAGCATAGTAGCAGGCAGAGGTCCCTCCTTGAGTAGTCCATATACCAGGAGATGAGAGAGAGAGGTCTCTCCCCCATTTATATACATGGGGTAGGGGTAACACTCAGATAGAGATGTCCTCCAGAGATGGCCTAGGGCTGATAGAGATATCGCCAGGATAGGTCATGGAGTAGGGATGTTACACTGGCAGCATTCCGTCTACCCGATCGCTCAGGAGCGGTGATGGTAGGGTACGGACGGCAGTCACAACCCTACGTCGGAGGGTGGCCTCCGCTCAGCTTCCTCCCGTACATAGGTGACGATGTCTGACCGACGGCAGGGGTGACCATGTCATTGCACCATGTGCATACTCATATTTTGTACTTGCCCGTTCTTACTATACTTGGTTGCTGTATATGATTGACATGCGCATACAGGAGACCTTTGTGTCTGGTTTTGGCGATTCCACCACATTGGTATGGTATTTCTTATTCCCTCTTTCAGTTGTACTTATTACTGCATGTACATATGTTAATTCGCTAGTCTGTTACTCTATTGATAACTTAGACTATCCTGCGTATATGATGAGATATCCGCTGAGTTCTTTGACTCATCCCGTTAGCTTATTGTTTTTATTTCAGGATGATTGTCTGGAGAGCCCAGCAGCCTGCCCCAGTTCGCATTTTCTTCGAGATGATTTCGGATTTTTCATCTATTTGATGGTGGTACATGTTAGTACCATATCTGTATTTTGATACCTTACATTTCCGCTGTTGTCTTCGTGATCGGTTTTGTCATTTTATACGGCAGTATAGTTGTACTTTTGTGAGCATGGAGGCCTTTTGTGCATTGTGTTTTATCGTAAGTCGTACCGGTACGCAGCTTTTGACGTTGTTTTGTTTTCGTGTATTTCAGACGGTTGTTCCAGCCCTATAGGCTGCGGTAAAATTGGCTGAGGTAGTCGTAGAGGCTAGGTTTTTGAATTGTCCGCCGGTCGAGGGAGTGGCAGTCCGGTCAGTATCGGACGAGCAGCTTCTCGGGGCGTGACAATTTATTTGGTATCAAAGCGAGGTTCTCGAGATACTTGTGGTCTTGTGGGTGTTTTTTCGAATTTTGTATCGGAGTCATTTTCTCGTTGGACGTGATTGGGAAATGGCGGTGATGGGACAGCTCCAGGCGACACTCTTATATGTGGCTGTAGGTTTTTGTTGATTCTATTTGGCTTGTAATAATGAATGACATATATCTACAGTATGCCGCGACACATTGAGATGACTCCACCCCGCCGACCTGGTGGCCCGGGTCGACCCTCGCAGCGGAGGACGCGAGTGTCTCAGCGAGCGGCGGTGACTGGGACAGGGGGTTCCTGTGAGACGAACACGGACAGGGTTTCGTGGCCGAGGACGATCTTCTTCTGAGACTCGGGATGATCAAAGATCTCAGTCCCCGTGGATACCGTCGCCATTTTTGACGACAGTACCAGTGGTACCTCTGGTAGGTACTACGACAGCATCTGTCCTAGTGGCGCCTTCTGCAGCAGCTCAGGATACTGCGCCACAAATGATGCAACAGATGGTGCAGCAGCAGCAGATGATGCAGCAGATGTTACAGATGTTTTAGACACAGGTTGCTCCATCATCCGCTCCACCAGCATCTGTCCCTGTTCAGGCAGAGCCTCAAACTGCGCAACCGACAAATATACAGCCGCCAGGACTGACAGTACCATCCGAAGATTCGACCGCACACCCGGCAACACCTATTGCTACTACTATTCCGAGCCGATCTGTGACTCAGATTCTGGCATTAACAGGGCGGCTAAGGGTCGTCTTACCCTATTCCATGGAGCCGTCGATACGACCGTAGCTCGCGCTTGGCTGGAGACACTAGAGAGGACGTTTCCATACCAAGAGTGTTAGATCTGAAGCGGGTTGAGCTCGTAGCGTATCATCTACGCAACCGGAGCCGAGACATGGTGGATCACTCAGCGATCGGTTATGGGCACTCAGCCGATCACCTGGGAGAGATTCTGACAGGCGTTCACACACCAGTATTTCCCAGTCGAACAGCAGTTGACTCTATGGCAGGAGTTTCTGGAGATTCGTCAGGGAGAACAGTCAGTGGTAGAGTTCCACGATTATCCGAGAGTATCCTCAGATGTTTCCTGGAGATCTCGAGAGGATGCCCCATTTTCTTAGAGGTTTGGCTCCCTACATCCAGTCTCGGATGTCTCCCTGGGATCTGACCTCCTACGGACAGGTGTGGACCGCACCTTACATGTGGAGGCCGATGTAGCAGAGGCTATCATCAGAGAGGAAGAAGGAGAAGAAGACATTGCAGACTACTCAGACCCAGTCCTCATGGAAGTGAGATAGATAAGAGCAGTCAGCACAAGATGATTCTGGGGTTGCTTCTCAGGCTCAGAAAATGGGAGGTTCAGCGTCAGGACTTCCCAGTTCTCTCGACAGACCGCAGAGGTCCAATGCGTCTTATCAGTGCACTTGGTGTGGTTCCAGGGAGCACGGCAGGTCGAGATGTACCATGGGATAGGCTATTTGTTTCCATTGCAAACAACCTGGTCATTGGAGATGTGACTGCCCTCAGAGGGTACAGGAGGCGGGTGCAGGAGGCTCAGCTGGAGGAGGATCTTCTGGCCAGTCGGAGGCCTAGCGGGGAGGCCGAAAGGCCTAGACTTTTTCACGACAGCAGTAGACTGCCCCTCCACTGATCCAGCTCTACTGCTTATTTGGTCAGGGTCAGGAGGCTACATCGTCATTTGTGGTATGCCAGCCTTCAATTCAGCCTTCGGTTTCAGAGCCTCGTCAGCAGATCTATACTGGATATCAGCTACCTGTCTATCAGCAGTCTTAGATTTCTGGAGTATCGGTACCTCAGCTACCTTCGGAGCCTACTGTACTGGCATTACCCCACCTCCACCACTGCCAGAGTCGGGTCGAGTTTATGCTGTTACTCGAGAGAAGGCTCATCGAGCGGATGGATCCATTTTTCGAGGTACAGTTTTGCTTTATGCACTCACTGCAGATTTGCTCATTGATACTGGTAGTTCGTATTCCTTTATATCATGGGCATTCTTGATCAAGATCTGCAGGTTGCCGACCCTTAGGGCACAACGGTTATCAGTGTCCTTACCTTCAGGAGATGTTCTGGAGGTAACCCAGGAGGTCAAGGGTGTCCTTTGGACTTTGGGAGGGTCACCCTTACCGTGGACCTATCTGTACTGGACATGATAGAGTTCGACATCATTCTAGGTATGGACTGGCTCACGGCTTCGCATGCCACCGTTGGTTGCCATTCGAGGTTGATCACTTTCTGACCTCTAGACCAACCCTCGTGAGAATTTCCTTGGCATCCGGATGACGGCATAGCGGTTATCTCCGCACTTCACGCGCAGAGACTTATTAGGCAGGGTTGTCAGAGATTTCTGGTATCATTGCTCAGCACTTCAGATGGTGGTACTCCCCAGATCTCCGACGTTCTAGTGGTCAAGGATTTTTCGGATGTATTTCCAATGTGTTGCCCGGCTTACCTCCCCAGAGGGAGGTCAAGTTTGCTATTGTATTGATACTGGGGACTGCGCCGGCATCAAGGCACCATATCGGATGGCACCGCGAGAGTTGGACGAGCTGAAGGTCCAACTCCAGGAGTTACTCGATCGTGGATTTATCCGACCGAGTGCTTCCCCGTGGTTCTCCGGTCTTTTTGTGAAGAAAAAGGACGGTTCTATGCGACTCTGCATTGATTATAGACAGCTTAACTCAGTCACAGTCAGGAACAAGTACCCTGCCGCGTATTGATGATCTGTTTGATCAGCTGAGGGGTACATCTGTGTACTCCCAAGATAGATTTGCGATCTGGTTATCATCAGCTGAGAGTCAGAGATTCAGACATTCAGAAGACGACATTTCGCACCCGTATGGACATTATGAGTTCTTGGTGATGCCGTTTGGGCTCACCAATGCCCCGGCCGTGTTCATGGATCTCATGAACAGGGTTTTCCTTCCGTACTTGGACCAGTTTGTTATCGTATTCATCGATGATATTTCTATATATTCTCGGTCCGAGGAGGAGCAACGCTTGCCATCTTCGCATCATTTTGGGGGTTCTTCGAATGGAGAAACCCTACGCAAAGTACAGCAAGTGTGCATTTTGGCTATCTTCTGTGGGTTTTCTTGGAC